>JAABKK020057459.1:0-10720 GCA_011634745.2 Catotricha subobsoleta
AGTCACATCTAAAAATGCTTTTGGAGCTAGAAAATTTTAACATTTTGGAACTCCCATACAAAAAACGAACCACCCTAGTGTATATACTTACCTTAAATTCAAATATACGTTTAAAGCCCATTAAGAATTTTATTTTTCAGGTCGTTCTAATAGTAGTTCTTTAAATTTAATGTAAAATGAAGATGAATACAGTGAAAGTTGAGCAGCTCTAGCATCCACGAGAAAACTCTTCGGTTATTAAAAAACTATCCTTTTGGTAAGTAGATACAAAAAATAAGGAAAATAATTATGAATACATTTAAATTTAAATGCAACTAACTATATGTAACAAAAATTAAATTGATTTTAAAAAGTGTTTGATTTTTTTTATAGTTTTGTATTTCGCATATAGAGAGAATTTTAATAATATAAATTATAAAATTGAAAATATTAATTAACTAAAACTTCAGCAAATCAAAATTATGTTTCTATTTTTATTTTTTTATATTTACTTTTGAATTATGTGTGTACTGTGTACAAATTATATTAAAAAAAATCCCAAGAAAAAAAAATCAAATACTAGTCTAATAATCAATCAATCCCAAAATATAATGCGTTTCAGCATACAATATGATATCCACAGTACCAGACACTGCACATCACTTTAAAATATCCGAGTGGAAACAATTAAGTAATGGTATATAGTTTTATTTTTGTAAACATAATTAGTTGAATATAAATTTAAATTTAGCTTTGACTAAAAGTTATACTCAAGATGTTTAATCAACTTATTTATGCAATTTCAAACAGGTGGTTGAAAGATTTATTTAAAATAGGATTAAAACGTTTAATTGAAGAAGCAGATATTTACGAAACTCTCAATTTGAACGATAGTAAACGTATTACCGAAAGGTTCTCTCAACTATGGGATATCGAAAAGGAAAAGAAAACACCAAGACTTTTATATGTTATTGGTCAAATATATGCAAAAGAAGTGCTTTTTACTAGCATGCTTTTCATTATCCTGGACATGCTCTCAAGGTGAAGTATTAAAGTGGAAATAATATGGTAGAATAAGACTGTAAAGAATAGTATTATCAATTAAGTTACATTAACAGAGTAATGCAACCACAGTGTCTTGGTGGATTAGTGAATTACTTTTCATCTCAAGGCAATAAAGATATACCATCAAAAAATTATGTATATTTATATGCTGCTGGAATATAGTGTTTTTCATTAACATCAATACTTGTAGCGCATCCATATGACTTTATGAATTATCAAATAGGCATGCGAATGCGCATAACTTGTACGTCCATGATATATAAAAAGGTTGTACATAATACCAATTCTATAAAAAATATATACATTGGTTTTATATACATGATCCATGATGTAATATCGTTTGAATCTTATAGTTATGGTTTTTATCTTATAGGCTCTAAAAGTTACAAAATCTGCGGAAGTGGATGACCTGAATGGGCGACTAATTAACTTAATATCAAATAATGTTTCCCGTTTTGATTATGGTGTCGGCCTTATTTTTAGTATGTGGAAAGGTCCACTAGAAGTAATTCTTCTCGGATATTTCATTTACAGGGAAATAGGATATTATGGATGGATTGGAATTGGATTTCTGTTATGCGTTACTCCTCTTACGTGATGACAAAATAATGTTTATAGCTAAAAAATTTAATTTTATATTTGCCATCTTCAATAGTATGGATAGGACAAAAGTCAGCAATTCTTAGATCACGAACTGCTAAACAAACAGAAAAACGTGTAGGAATGATGAATGACATTATTCGTGGTATTCAAACAATTAAAATGTATGCATGGGAGAAATTCTTTAGAAATGTTGTGGACAAAATAAGAAAGTAAAATATATACTTATAAATATATATTTATATTAATAGTCTCCCAAAATTAAATACTAAAACATTACCTTCATATCGACAAGAATTGAATAGCATAAAAACAACACTCTACATTCGCGGTATTGTGCTATCATTTAAAATTGTATCCTGCGTTTCGATATTCTTAAGTTTAGTTACTTATGTTTATTCTGGGAATGCGTTTACGGCTCAACAAGTTTTTATTGTGACATCTTACTTTTACCATTTGTACACTTCAATGTTACATATGTGGCATCTCGGTTTGACAATTATAGCCGAAAGTTATATATCAATAAAAAGGATTGAATCATTTTTACTTTTACCGGAAAGAAAAATTATTAAAGTAAAGGAACCTCATGCATATAATGAAAATGAAAATGAAACTACAAATAAAAAGTATAAAAACATTATAAAACATGATGCAAATAAGTGTTTTAATAAAAGAATTATAAATGAAGAATTTAGCAGCAAAAAAAATGTATTTGAGAATACTTCAGCGTCTTGGACCATAGATGACAAGCTAGGATGTAATATCGGTAAAAATTTAGAGATTAATTGTTTTGAATATTTATAAATTGAATAATTCTAAGAATTGAAAATATCAATCTAATTATTAATTATAATTCACTTCATGGAATAATTGGGCCCGTCGGATCGGCTAAAACCACTCTTTTGCAAGTCATTTTAGGTGAACTAGATATCGATGATGGATCTTTACTAATCAATGGAACAATAAGTTATTCTTCTCAAGAGCCCTGGATATTTGAAGGAACTCTTAAACAAAATATTTTGTTCATTGAGGACTATGATGAAGATAAGTAATAAAATTCTGTAATGTTCTGTAGATAATTATAAAATATCATTCGTCTGAATACTATCACTCAAGATACAAGCAAGTGATTAAAGTATGTGCTTTGGAGCGTAACTTTGAAATATTATCAAAAGGGGATGAAACTAGAGTTGGCGAACGTGGTATTAATTTGAGTGGTGGACAGAGAGCCAGAGTTAATTTAGCACGGGCTGTTTATAAAAAGTCTGATATTTATTTATTGGACGATCCATTATCAGCTGTTGATGCACATGTTGGGAATCATATATTTAAAGAATGCATAAGAGGTTTCTTGAAGGTATTGCAATATTTTAAATTATTAAATATTTCAAGTATTATTCATTTTCATAAAAAAAATAGGAAAAAGTTTGTGTTTTGGTAACACACCAACTGTAGTATTTAAACAACGTTGAAAATGTAGTATTAATGAATATGGGTAGAATTATGGCTCAAGGCACGTATGACGACTTAAAAGACTCCAAATTTCAATCCTATCTTTGCATCAATACAGAAAATGAAAGAAAGCATTCAGAAAATACAGAGGAGAATGTAAATTATTATATTTTGAAATAATCTGAAAGTAAAAAAAAGAAGATATTTTTTTTTTTTTTTCATATAGCTTGAAGTTGTACCAAAAACCGAAATATTAAATAGCTCAATTGAAGAGATTGACAATAGAGAAACTTTCAAATTGGGATCACATCGTTCTAATAGATTTCATATTTCCATATAGGGTAAATTGGGAAGAAAGCATACGTCATATTGGGTTAAATACAACTGAGAGTGTATTCGAGGATGAAAACATATCAGTACAAATCGACACGCTTAACGAGTATCCAACAACATTGGAAAATATTTCGCAGCAGCGACGTGAATACATTTATATTTATGGAACAGCTAGTCATTGTATTCTATTTAACATTGCACCGATCATTAATATTTTTTAAAATGTGTATTAGAGCTTCACGAATGCTCCACGATAAATTGTTTAATGGTATTACTCGAGCTGAAATGACATTTTTTTCTAAAAATTCTTCCGGAAGAATTTTAAACAGGTTTTCTTATGATTGTATTGACACAATCCTACCACCTGCATTGTTTGATTCTATTTTGGTAAAAAAAGGAATCATTAATATTTTTATCAAATTTCATTTCTTTATTAACGAATAATTTTTAGTTCCTTTTGGAGTTCTTTGCTGTAATAACTTTGGTTTCGTTGGTCAATTTTTGGTTAATAGCACATACTGTGCTCATTTTGTTCCTCTTATATGGTCTTCGACATTTTTTTAATTAAAATATCAAGATCTATTAAGCGCATAAAAGCATTAAGTATAATTAAAAAAATATTCATTTAACTGATAAATTGATAGTAACGAATTTAATTTTGTATAAATCAATAGGCCGAAGTCCAATATATAATCATGCGAATTCAACGTTACAAGGACTATCAACAATACGTGCATTTAATGCGCAAAACGCACTCTTAAATGAGTTTTATTCATATCAGAATTTTAATAGTAGCGCTTATTACTTATATATTGCGACATCGGTATCATTTGCATTTTGTTTAGAAATGGTGGGCTTTGCTTATTTGACGATCACTCTATTGAGCTTTCTATTTCTGGCGGATGGTTCTTTTTTTTTCTTATTTTGATTTGATTTAAATAGAATGCTATTGATTTAATTTCAATAATATAAATAAAATGTTGTAGAATCATCGAGTGGAAGCATTGGCTTAGCTATTACGCAAATCCTAAATATGATTGAAATGATTCAGTGGGTTATGAGACAAACAGCTGAGTTAGAAAGTCAAATGACATCAGTGGAAAGAGTAGTTGAGTTCACTAGACTACAATCTGAACCACCATTGGAGACAAATAATAAAATTCTAGAGGAAAGACAGTGGCCTGAAAAGGGTTCAATTTGTTTTAAAGAATTATCTTTAAGATATTCTGAAAATAGTTAATTATTTTTGAAAGATTTGAATCTTGATATTAACCCAAATGAAAGGATCGGCATTGTTGGGCGAACCGGAGCTGGTAAAAGTTTAATTATTCAAGCGTTATTCAGACTGGCTATTAACGAGGGAGCTACAGAGATTGATGGAGTTGATATTTCCACATTAGGCTTGCGTGATTTGCGAAAACACATTTCGATTATTCCGCAAGACCCAATACTGTTTTCTGTATCTATTAGAGAGAATTTAGATCCGTTTAATGAAAAGTCTGACGATGAGCTATGGACCGCTTTAGCACATGTAAGTAAATATAATAAAAAAACTGTTTGCAATTATTATAAAAAAAATATTTCAGACGAGTTTAACAGAAGTTGTAAGAAATCTTCCAGGAGGTTTAATATGTAAAATATCTGATGGTGGCTCCAAATTTAGCATGGGTCAAAGGCAACTTGCTTGTCTTGCTCGAGCTATTGTTCATAAAAATAAAATATTGATATTAGATGAAGCTACAGCTAATGTTGATTCAGAAACCGATAAATTTATACAGCAAACGATACGTGAACAATTTTCAAATTACACAGTTTTAACAATAGCTCATCGCTTAAATACCATTATGGATAGCGATAGAATTTTGGTAATGGATGCTGGACGGGTTATTGAATTTGATCATGCATTTATTCTTTTGGATAAGCCTGGTGGATTTTTGAAAGGGCTAGTTGAGCAAACTGGACCATCAACCTCCACGTATTTGAGAAATATTGCCCAAGAAAGCTATAAATGAATTATAAATTGTTTTTCCGTATTCCAATATTATATTTACACATTTTCTTTTCATATAGACAATAATTCAAAAAATTCTCTAAAGATGATTATATCATATAATAAATATTCTGATATTAAGGCTCAAAACTAAACCATAATAATGGTAATAGTGATTATAATTTATTAATACTTATATTTTACTTATAAATAAAAATTAAATGTACCTATAAATTATGCATTTCTTTGCGAAAATAATTGGGTTGAACTAAATTAATGTTTTTTAGTATATTATGTATATTTTATAGAATTTCAATAGAGAAATAAATCTGTAAACTGTAGTAATATTATTTAGAATAGTATCAGTTGCACACTGTAGCTGTAGTGGATGTGTAACTGGCTAACGACCACGATAATTATCTGTACCTACATATTTACAATTGACATAATTTTTAAAAGTTGCGCAGATATTAAATAACCTATTGAATCTGCTAAACCGTTTACAAAAGAATATAAATTTCACTTTTTGAAATAAAGCAAAATTGTGAATTACCATTTGTAGTTATATTGATAGAGGGATACAAACATCCAATTAAAAGCGAAAGATTAAATTCCAACATCAGAAAAATCAAGAGTCTATAATTGTAACGCGAATCATATTGGACAAACATGTAGAAATATAGAAAGTAGATTACGAGATCACATAAAAGCATTGAATAACAAACTTCCTGATAAATCAGATGTCGGCTATACATCTATTGAAAAATAATCACGATATTATGAATAATTGCATAAAACTATAAAGAGAGAATTTACAATTTACTGACAATAATAGATATTTTCAAATCAATTGAAATATACATAAACACAAAAACAGAAATATTTTAAACGGAGTTAATGGAAATATACCTAATAAGCAATTTGTGGTCTAAAGCTAAACTGAGACTATAGACGGCATTATAGACGAAATTCAAACTAAAGTTTATAGAATATCTGAAATTAGTTTAAACAGAAGATATACGGAGTCTAATGTCCCGTTTAATTTCGGTATAAAAATCGATTAGAGTCCATTTACAAAGAATATTTAATAAGGTATATATAGATATACTCGTATTAGGGCGATTATTTTTTCAAAGTTTCTTATATTAAGTTGCATAATTGTTTAATAGCTTGCATTTTGAATTTAAAAAAGAGAAATTGGAAATCGTTCCACCCTAATAAATAGTTAAACAACCATAAGGTGTTTTTCCCAAAGATTTCGGTATTTGGAATGTAAGTTGAATGATATTATGTTTAATAAAAATATTACCTATTTGGTAAATAAATTTTCTAGACGCCTATACTTACGGTAAGATAAAATGACATAGCCATAACCCAATTTAATACACTATACACACCTATAATTTATCTTGTTTATTGGCTTTGAATAGAGACTGGAGGCTGTAGAGCGTATGAGGTATCAGCTAGTAATATATAAAGATTGAAAAATGAATTTTATATAACATTCCGTTTGGGATAACAAATTTGTACTAAATTTGTTATATAAATTACAACTGCATATTTATTTACGATGTAGGTACTCATTTTATATTTATGCGATATATCGCATCCCTTGCGAGAAAAAAAAACTATAGAAAAATGATGTATATTCTTTCAACATTCACTAAAAACAAAGAACCTTTAACAATGACTGTATTTTCTAAAGCAATTGCATATAAAAATAATAGAATTTATTAAAATAGCGATATATTGTCTAAGAATTAAGTATTGATGCTTGATGGAGAGAAGTGTAAATGCTACATCTTTCATACTATAAACTATACATGTTTAGAACGTATTTTTTCACCATTTTGCGATTGTATTTTTTCTGGATTCACCCATAGATATAATTGATATAACACAAGCTATTGTAACATGAATTGAGTATGTAAGTCTAGAAGCAATTTATCTTGATTTATAATGAAAACATGAAAGTAGTTTACCTACCATTGAATGATGATGTCAGACAAACGATTAACTCATTCCATAAAATGTGTAGAGCAATATGTGTGTATAGTATGTCGGACAAGCATATTGCAAATGATTTTGTTTAAAAAAGTAAAGAATAGTATCATATAAATGCTTTGACATAAAATATACCCAAAGCAAATTCAAATCTTAGAATAAAGACAATTGTATTTTTTGCTAGGTTTGCACAATGATGGAAAAGCGAATCTATGATAATTCAAATTGAAAACTATGAAAATTCTTCGCAAATCACTTGTAAAGAAATTTGAACGATTACAAATCACTTAAAAAGTCCTAGCTTATAAATATTGTAAGAAATTATAAATTTATAGCAATTTTTTGTTTATGGCAAATACAGTGAATTTGAAATATTGCCGCCGAGGTCTACTACAAAATGTATAAGTATTGGGATAAGTGCTAATAATTCATGAAATAAAGACGAATCAAATTTTGCACAAATATTGGAATAATATTAACAAATTAATACTTACCATCTTTAAAATTAATTATTAAATAAAATGTAATTTATAATAAAATACAATTTGTTTATTCTTCTCTAATTGACAACTTTAATCACGTAAAGTTACGAAGAAAAAGTAAAATTGAAATACATTTTTTCAAAAAAATTCATAGAAAAAATAATTATTAGAAGACTTATTGAGACTTATTAATTTTGATAACATCAAATGTAATAAACGCTATTAATCAGTTGTTGGATAAATAAAAAATCAATTAACACAAATCATCCAGATCTGTTTTTATTTACTTCTTCGTTCAAAATTCAATAAAAGACCATCTCGCGCTTGCCATAATATCGTACATTTTTCCAACACAAATGGTTTATGATCTGGTGATACGGTTATTTTAAAATCTTTAATAACAGACATCAGAGCAGCCTTTGATTGTGCCAATGCAAAACGCATTCCAAGGCACATACGCGGTCCTTCACCGAATGTCAAGAAAATTGCCTTATGACGATTTTTTCGCTCCTCTTCGCTAAACCGGTCTGGATTGAAAACTTCTGGGTCATGATAATTTTTTGGGTCCCTACAAAAGAAAAAGAGTTTAACAAAAATTGAAATAAAATTAAATTAAAAAGATTGAGCAATCTTAATTAAAGAACCACCCTCTGTCGTATATAAAAAAAAATTGCTCGTTTATATGGTGGTTTTCTAACAGAGTGTTTATTGTATTTACATATGAATTGCTCTTATTGGAATTTGAACGGCAGTGCCGGGATAAATAGTAACCGGCTCCTTTTGATTATCTAGTTTGGGAAGCGTATATTTTGCATTGCATATTTTGCTCATGGCAAAGAATGTTGGATTCAGCCGTGTTGCCTCTATTTAATCAAACAATTAAACAAACAAACAAAAACCAATAATATATATAATTATATATAACTGAAAAATTAAATAAAATCAATTATTAAACAATAATGAATAATTTTTACCATGAAGAACACAATCTAAATATACCATGTCCTGCAAAGCTTCCAATGTGAATTCGTTATTGTGCTTATTTAAAACTTGAATCACCTCCTCATATAATCTCTCCTGACATTTTGGATTTCGTGCCAATTCGTACATTGCAAATGATAATGCAGTACTTGATGACTCAATTCCTTCCAAAAACAAAGTAAATGAATGATTGGCTAATTCTGAATCAGTGATTTCTAATAAAAAAAAAAGGAATAAATATTTGATTGTTGCTGTTCAATTAAAATGTTGTTCGCAATTAACTAAAACTTACGATATTTATCCTTAATATTAAGAAACATTTGCAACATATCTGTGCGCTGAAGGCCATCTGTCTCACGTGCTAATTTACTGCTCAAAACTATATTTCGAAACCATCCATCCACATGCGATTGCAAGAATCTTTAAAAAAAAATAATTATTTTTCAATTTCATAATTAAAGTGATCAGTGAAAAAACTTACGGAACTGGGATAATATTTAAAAACCATGTAGGCAATAGTGGCCATCCAATAAGAGCTTTTACACCTCCCCAATAAGATGGTTGCATAATCGCTCCTCCAATTCTATAAAATTCCGATTCTTCTGGTTCAAAACATTTTGAATCAATGCTAAATGCGGTTTTGATAATATTTTGTGTTGTGAATTTTGAACACAGCTTTGAAATAAAAATATAACTCATTAATTTATAATTTCTCGTAACTATATGTTAATAATAATTTATTTATATTTTACAGATTTTGCTTCCACATTCGTATTGGCTGGTAACGATTTTAGATAATTGACAAATTGTTCACAACTGGACTCCATAGCTGGATACAGTTTTTTAATCTAAACAAATTTAATTAAAATTAATCGGTTAATTAATTAATAATTATTGCAGTTTATTTTTATAAGGTTTTGGCTGTCGTTAAAGCCTTTCACAGATACTAAATTGTAGGAATTAAAGCGCTGACAATTTGCTTCAAATTTATCAGAGCATGTTTCTCATTTTGATCTGCATTATATTTTAATAACATATATGTACTCAATATTATTTATTTTAATTTTTTTGTCGCCAGCGCAAGCTCAGCGGACGATTATTTAAGCGTTGCTCATGCTCTAATATAAATTCAAAACTTCGCTAAAATAAGCGCTCCATTTTAAACCATGCTGAATTTTTTATTTTAAAAAATATATCTTATAGGTCCTATTTTCAGTATTGGAAGAAAACTGTATCGACAGCTGAAACATACTATGTATATTGTATATAAATAAACCGACTTCTATATATTTATTCTTCGAAGTTAGCAAAAACCCAACAATATATTTACCTTATTTGCAGTAAAGAGGGTAGCAATGATTGCTCTATTTCTTCTCCATGCTTCGTCACTTGCAAAAAAAGGATTGGCAGTTAACAATGGATCATATTTTTCGCTAATTGAAGCATCATTAGCATTAAAGATAAAATAATCTTTGATTAATACATCTTTAATCAGATCTGGATCGCGTAATACGATGGCTGGTTTTAATAGTTTATAGTAACCGCAATATGGTACTGTTGGATAATCACTGATGGTAAATTCACAAAAATATAATTTAAGTCATTAATTTAACTATATACGCAAAGAAAATACCAAATTAACTTACTTGTACCACTTGCCGTACAAAGAGTTTATATTCTCGCTTAAGGTTAATGTTGAACCGATATTACCAACAAAAAAGCTTGGTTCTGGACACGGTACTCCCAATCGCTTCCAATAAGTGTATTTCCATTTAACCCATGCGTACAGCACAGTAATAACCGTTAAAAGAAATATAATTAAAATCATACTTTA
>JAABKK020057460.1:0-10719 GCA_011634745.2 Catotricha subobsoleta
TTTTTTCACTTACTGAGTAACTATTTATATGAAAATTTTATTAATTATTCAGCAGCAGCTAATAAATAAATGTAAATAATCAAAAAGTGAAAATTTACTATGATTAAACCGATTAAAATTTATTTCTTTTTATATAATATTGCGAGTTTTCGGAACTTTACGAATAGTAGGTATAAGACTAATAGTAAAAATAGTACGAATAGTATGAATAGTGCGAATAATACGAATAATGCGAAAATTACGAATAGAACGAATGGTACGAATAGTGCGAATAATAATATTCGGATATTCAAAATATTTGTATTCGTATTATTCGAATAGTCAGTATTCGAAAAATAAATGAATCGAAAATTCGAATATCAATTTTAGCGAATAGTCCCAGCCTTAGTACTAAGTATATATTATATATGAATTTAATAAAATATTATTTTTTTCTAGTGAATCTCTTGGTCTATTGCCCATACTCCACACAAGTTTCTAGGAACTTGACTTGAAAAATTGTGAAAAAAGAACGAGAGACGAATATATAATTACAAGTATGCAAAGAGTTTAAAAAATTCGAAAACATGAAAAAATTGGGCCAATTCAAGTTCCTAGAAACTTGTGTGGAGTATAGGCATATTGAAGAATTGATGAAATAAATTCTCCTGAAGATGTTCTTATATAGAACGAATATTTGAAGCAGAAACATTTTTAGCTAAGTATAGTACAAAGAAAAAAATATGTTCAAGTCCTATTACGAAGACAATCATAATTGTGTTGGGCCGTTGTGCGACTATTCAGTAGGTGGAAGAATATATGTTGAATTCATTAATAATGAATAAAGAAACAATTAAGTAAATAAATAAATAGAATCTTTATTAATTCACTTTTTGCAAAATACTGACTTTTATGTTACTTAGAAATATTGATATCTGTGTGAGTGTATACATAGCTTTTATGCGCCAAATATGAAAATAATAATATATACGTTGTTTCTGAAAAATATTTAGTGTCATCAGCGCCGATACCGTGTGATGTGAACATTAAAATACTACGAGGCGAAAATTTAATTTTTATTAAAAAAAAATTATATATATAGAATAAATTTATTGTGTGCAGGAAAAATCCACGCTTATAAAATGTCGACGATTAAATACAATGTTTTAAATCGTGACTAATAAATAATAGACGATTGCGACTATTAAAAGATTTCTTCAATCGATATTAATAATTTTAATGAATGAGAAATTTTATAAAATTAAAAATTTTGTGCGCGACCATAGTCGAAAGTGTTTTGACATTTTATGCTCTCCTCCACCCCCTAGCGCGAAAATAAAAACCAATATAGCTGTTGTTATGTTGACTTGGTGTACAATTTTTATAATACACAATTACACGATAAAAAGTTTTGTCTCGCGTCTAAATCGGAAATATATATTGCAACTATTTTGGCTGTGAAATGGGAACGAGACCATGCAAATATTATTTGCTTAAATTTAAAACGAAATTCATATTATTATATATCTAAGTAGCTTCATATAAGTTGTTATGATGTGTGTGAACTGTGTGTGATGTAACCTCATCAGCATACGAATAAAGTTAAAAAGAAAAATAAAATAGTGTTGATTATTCAATTTTCTTTCAAAATAATTATCAATCACTTTAGAAAACTTAAATTTAGTGCTGGCATTAATTTTTATTGGGCATGTTAAGCAATTTCGCTTTTTGTGTTGTATAAAACTAGCATAATATTCCGCTAGCATAACATTATAATTTAATGCACGTAATCAATTTACAATATTGAATGTGTTTAAAATTTTAAAATAAATAAATCAAATGTGGATCACGATAATTTTGATACCGTGAAAACTATGTTCCTTTCTTTAAAAAATTGATTCTAACATGAAAATTTTCTATTATTAATTAACGGAGTATCAAAACAATGTCCTAACCTCAAATTATATGAAATAAATAATATTAATACACGGAATTATTAGAAAACGTAAGAAATATAAATTAGTTTTAATTAACTAATTTAAATTAATCTAAATGAATTACTAATTTCATAAATGAGGAACATTTTATTGTAATTAAATCAGTATTATCAATGTCAATTGAATAAAAAAGATATAAAAATGGACAGAAACAGTAATGCAGATGCAATGTCCGATTCGGAATGCTCAGATTCGTCAGAAAGCCAACTGAATTCATCGGCAGCTTCTTCAAGTAGCTCAAATTCAGAACAATCTAGTCGTTCATTAGAACCAGCCCGAATATTAAAACAACATTTGGAATTGCCAAAAGGTCTATGTGAAAATCCATCAATATTTCGTGAATTTTTCTCAGTAGACACGTGGAATTGTCTACCAGATCACATGAAAGATCAACTAAAGTCATATTTGCCGAAATTTACAGGCATTACAAATGATCCGATTGATGAACAAAATGAATTAATTATTTCCGTACAAAAGCTCTTCACAAATCAAATATCCCGTTTTGGTGCGTCACCCTTAATAGATTTTCAAAAAAATTTGGAAGATGGTAATTATCGACCAGATATATCAAGACTTCGTGCCAATATACGAAAATCTCAACGACGCGAACAACGTTTTCAACAATGCGAACGAGTCAGTCGACTTGCAAAATCATTAATTATATCACGTGAAAAATTATTACGAGCTGCTTATGATACTCCTCCAGGTGCTTATTTGCGTGTTGATAAATTTTTTAACCAAACGCCAAAGCTATCGTCATCGGCAGCTGCTTTACGAGCTAAAAAGCGTTACTTTCAAGAAATCGCTAGTATAGCTGAAGATGTTGGCTTGGATGGGCCACTGTCAGATGATGAAAATTACCCAGAAGGACCGCCAGCTCAATTGTCACGAAAACAACGGCGACATCTTAACGGCATTCAAGTAAGTTTTCTTGAAATGGGTTTAAATTTAGTTGTAGTAAAAATATTACGTGTTCATAATTGTATTGCTAATTTTAAGGGTGGAGCTACTAGCCCAGGTGCAGAACCAAGAATTGTGAGTACAACATCACAAAGAGGAGCTACTTTAGACCATTTGGTTGGACCAGGTGGTACTGCTTCTCTATCGGAAGAATTCTACCGACAAATATTGAATCAACATAAGAAAAGAAAAATTGAAGATGCGGTAAGAATGAAATAAAGATTTAGTTAATTTGATTTTTAGGTTTCTATAAGTATAATGATATTTAATAATCAACAAAAAAATGTATTTCATATATTTCTTAAGGATCATCCTGAATTGGATACCACCGATATAAAAATACGAGATATTCATGCAAGAACTCAACAATCGTCTGGTCGACGACCATTTTCACAATACAAATCATCGGGAGCAAATAAAAAGATTGGTGTTCAGCAACAAATTAAAATAAAAACTGAACCTCAAGGCAATGCAAGCACACCCATATTGAATACGACAACCTCATATAATAATGAATTTGATCAACAACATATCAATAATTCATCATCTTTGTTAATGATTGGTAATCAATCAATGAAATTGAATCATTTAAATAATTCATTTAGCGATAGTGACGATGAAATTGAAATAAAACAAGAGAAAGGTGATTACTTACAATCGATAAAATCATCTGTACTACTACCGGCATCAAAACAAAATGAGTCAAAGGCAAGAAAGCGAATAAATTCAAATGTATCGTTTGGTGGTAATAACGAATATAATAAAAAAAGTATTAAGTCACATTATGGTAATGTTCTTAGCAACAATTCAAATAATTCAATTGTACATATTAAAGAAGAAAACATGACCATATTGCATGATACACAATATCAGAATATTAACGATTCAGCACATGAGTCAGGATTTATTAAAATCGAAAAAGAAACTGCTGAAAAAGGACGAAATATAATAAATGTTGCTAATTATGCTGGGAAACAAGTAAAAGCGGCTACAATGTCCGATTTAGAAGGAATAGACATGATGCATTTGCCAGTTGACTTGGATGACTCGGGTAATATTGATATACTCAGTGATATAGTTGACGTTAAACCGGAATTAATGCAAGAAACTCATATTTGTTTTCTGTCATTAATTCGAGATATTTTTTGTTCGACACAAGATCATCGAACCACAATGGATAATTTGCAAACGAAAGTGTCAGCATGGTTGTCAAATCCAATAACAGCTCTCAATGATTGGTATACTCAAGCGGATAGTTGGTTATCTTTATTGAACTCTGCAGTACATTTTTTGGCTGGTGAATTTTTAGATCAACCAGATGAATTCGTACCATATTTGGAATACAAATCAAATTTACATATATATCAATGGATTGGTGCCGGTCGAGATAGTGATCAACATTTAAAGCCACTTTGTGAATATTGGCTGAAGCGTCGTAATGAAATGGGCACAAAACCACCACCAAAACTTTATCACGAAACTACTTCGATTAAAAATAAGCACAATAGTAGTATTGAATCGGAAGAGAGTTTAAGTAACAGCGGTGGAGGTTACAGTGCAGCTGAAAGAGCTGAAAGATTAGCATCACCGCCACCACCACGTTATCCTACCAATTGGTTAGTACACAAGGCCTCTGATGCCGAAATTGCTGAATTTCGTGAACAAGAACGCAGACGCTTTGAAAGTCCACATTTATCATTTACATATCGTATGCATGGTTTTGAAAGTGTTGTTGGACCTGTTAAAGGAATTTATACACAAATCCCAGCATTAACAAAAGCACGTGGCCACAATATGTTGACAGCCGATCGGCCAAATTTTGTTACCATTTTGACATTGGTTCGTGATGCCACAGCACGCTTACCAAATGGTGAAGGGACACGTGCAGATATATGTGAACTATTAAAATCTTCACAGTACATATGCCCTACAGCTGCTGAAACTGTTTTACAAACAATTGTTAGTGGAGCTTTAGATCGGATGCATACGGAACATGATCCTTGTGTCAGATATGATACCAAGCGAAAGATTTGGATTTACTTACATCGAAATAGAACTGAAGAAGAATTTGAGCGAATGCATCAACAATTTCAAGGAATTAGCAAACATAAAAAACAAACTAATAGAAAAGTTAAATCAAAAACTGTGGCAACAAAAACATCAACAGTTAAGAAGACTGAAGCGGCTGCTGAACAACTAAACCTAATATCATCATCCCCAGTTACAGTACACACGCCAAAGAAAAAGCTGACAAACAAATCAGCTCCAAATCAAAGAACTATAATTCCAATTGCAACATCACAACCACAAATATTGCAAATGCAAACAGTTCCGGTTACAATGCAAATGGCACAGCAGCTACAGACAGTTGGCTCTTCATTAGCAGCACCTTTGTTACCTGCTTTAAGTTCAATACAAAATCCATCATTGATGCATACTATAAATCCCCCACCACTTCTTAATAAAATTGTTCAACAAAAGAAAACTTTTATTAAACCAGAATTAGTTCCAATTAAACAATTACACGATAATATTGAACATATTGATGTTGAAGCTTCGCTAGATGTACTTGTACACACAACGCCAATACCAGTTAAAAAACAACCATTAAATCAACAACTAATGCTGCCTCAATTACCAAGCTTAATTGTCGATAACAAAGTTCCAAAACTAAATAGTAAAACTATAAGTAAACCTGTTAACCAATTATCATCATCTATTACAACGCCAATCAAAGTATCAACGCCCAGCGGTATTCAAACGGTTCATGTATCGGCGGCTACACATGCTTTAGCAAAAACACCACTAACATCTATATTAACAACGGCCAATAATCAACCCGGTTTAGCAACAAATCAGAACCAAAATCGTTCGCAATCACCTATTCGAAAAAATATACAGAAACCACCACCTCCATTAATAGCACAATCAACGCCAGTCTCCCACAGTTATGTAATACCAATTAGTATGGGTAAAACAGTGCAACAGATTAATAATAAAAATGTACAAACACTTGTAACTCAAACAAGTGTGGCATCACTGAAAAATCAAAAGACAATAATGCCAGCATTAACAAGTACAATTGTTCCAAAAATGTCTTTGTTGCAACCTCAATCGTCACAAATAACTATGAATAAGAGTATTATTCGCGGAACAACTGCTGTTCCAGCTGGAAAAAGTTTAATCAACCCATCAGTAGCTGCTGCTGCAGCCGCTGCAAATAATGCCCTACAACAGCAATTGCAAGCACAGATTACATCAGTTACTGTACCAACATCAACGATGCAACTTAATCAATCATTAAAGACAGTTCAACAACCAAAGTTTACAGTGACTTCTGCCAATAATACACCTAATTCTAATACAAAAGCAATGTTAGTTGCAGCACAGCAAACATCAGCTGCTACTACCCTAACACCCACACAACAACGGCAAATATTACAAAATTTTATAACACAACAGCAACAAAAACGTCCGGGTGGTACGATAAGTGTACAAAATGCAGTAGTTGTATCAGCAGCTACTGCCTCACAAACACAAACATCGAATCCGATGGTTGTTCAAAAATTATTTGCCGTTTCAAAATCAATATCAACACCGACAACTAGTAATATAGTAATTGCAAACACAACGTCAACTGCGTCATCATCCGTAACGTCTGCAACTAATTCGCAAACTATTACCTCTGTGACACCGCCCGGAACAAGTCTCATAAATCCACATATAATACAAATTCATCAAACTAGTCCAAAATCGCAACAAATTAGCGCTACTGGTAAAGTTCAAACCGTATCAACGGCAAGCTTAACACCACTCCAACAACAAAATCTTTTACAGTCAATCAAACAGCAACAGTTACGTGTTCAAAATCAACAAGCTACTGCTTCACCACAACAGCAAAGCTTAATTATTAAACAGCAACAAGTGTTACAACAAATACAAAAACAGTTACAGCAACAACAAGCACAACAAACACACCTACAGTTAAATAGTCCATCAAAACTTGGTACATCTTTGTTAGGAACGCAAATACAAATTGCACAGAATCCTGTGTCATCAATGATAGTATCTGGACAAACGATTTCGGCAACAAACACATTATCACAGCAACAACAAACCATAACTAGAACTATTAAACAAGGTAAATATTGCATATTCATAGGGCTTATTTTGAATTTCAAATTGCCCTCTCAGGGATTTAAATATAATCTGTCATGGTCGCTGTCGAATTGTAACACTTAATATTTAAATTTTAATTTAATTAAAATGTATTTCTCAGGTGGAAACCTTATACAGCAAACTGGACAATCACAACAACAATTAATCCAAACATCAGGAACCAATCCAATTACAACTGTTCGTACAGTGTCTGGAAATAATCCATTAATGGGAAAAGTTTTAACAAATGCTGCTGGTCAAATAATTTCATTAGAGAGCTTATTACAAAAGCAAGTGGTAACGTCTGGTCCAACATTACGTTTAGCTGGCACAAAGACCGGTCAAACAACAAGTTTAATTCAATTAGCTGGTACACCTGGATCACAAATTACACAATATGCTGTTGTTTCTCAAGGACGTAATTTAATATCAGTGGCTCCATCACGATTGATTACAACACAGGCCGTCACATCATTAATTAATAACACATCTACCATTAGTAGTGGTGGTGTGGCAAACGCTGCAACTGGAATTTCTGTTCTTTCTAGTGGCAATAGCGGCACTAAAATTGCATCAGACACAGTAAAAATAGGAACGGCAACCATTTCTTCTCAACAGCAACAGTCTCAGCCGCGTATAATTCAACCCACCCAAATACAACCAATAACTGCTCAGCAATTGATAAATGCTAAAGTATTAGGTGTTCAAAACTATCAAGGCCTAACGCAGGCAGCAGGATCAGCAAATCGCATGAAAACTGGAACTAGTATACGAATGGTAAATGCATCTAATTTAAATATAGCACACATTGGAGGTAAACAGGTAATAATAGCAAGTAAAGCACCAACTATTATACAACAGCAGCCCCAACAACAGCAAACACAGAATCGACAAAATGTTATTTGGACACAGGGAACTTCTGTTGGCGGCGGTACTAATAATTTTGTAATTGGCGGACAAGGAGTTAAAGTTCAAGGTAATGTCTTGACAACATCGTCATCCAATACACTTCAACAATCACAGCAACCGCAATCACAAACTGTTATGTTTGGTAATCAAATAGTTAAATTACAAACACAGCCAGTTTCAATGCAGCCACAAAGTCAAACGCAGTCAAATACTGGAATGTCAATTATAAATGTAAATACTGGAGGAAATATTATAAATACTGCTAGTTCATCCACAACAGCACCTACCAGAACAGTTGTGCTGGGTTCGACTGGTCAGACTATTAAAGTCCATACACCAAATATGATTACAAGCCAAGCATCGGGTAGTGGTGCAAGTAAAGTAACATTAGCAACAGCGGTACCAGCCGCACAACA
Organism: Catotricha subobsoleta; assembly: GCA_011634745.2. Classification (NCBI taxonomy): domain Eukaryota; kingdom Metazoa; phylum Arthropoda; class Insecta; order Diptera; family Cecidomyiidae; genus Catotricha; species Catotricha subobsoleta. The sequence continues at coordinate 8,420 of JAABKK020057460.1, forward strand.
AACTCAAGTAGTTCTGGGATCAACAAACATTAAGGTATGAATAAAATAGAATTTTAATTTTCTTTTACAGAATTTTGCACAAAATAATTAAAATAATATAAAATAAATTAGAACGTCGTCAAAGCAGCAACTATGTCAAACTCACCACAGCGTGTTGTGCTTGCCGTTCAAGGAGGCGGTCAAATTTTATTACCATCAAATTTTCAAGGTGGTGCAATAAATTTAAAATCATTACAAGGTCTTAAAATGATTCCAATTCAACAGCATCAGCAGCAACAACAACAACAACAACAGCAGCAGCAAACACCACAGATTCAGCAAAACACAAGTAATATTTAAGATATGGTATACTCATTACTCAACATCAAATGTTATATGAAAAATATAATAAACATATATTTTCAATATTTAAAATTTTAGCGCAGCAAATAGTAACGACACCACAAGTGCTTAGACCACCAAATTCAGGCGTTGATAGTTGAATTTAAACCGAAAAAAATACACATCATTAAAATTTTAAAGTGCAATGTGTCAAAATGCTAATTCGAATTTATATTTTTCAAATCTAGATATGTTCTTTCTAAAATATGGTCTGGTCAGACGAAATTCGTCATTTTAAAAAAAGTATTAAATTTATACTTTTCCCAAAATGTTGAGCGACTCTACTATATTTGCTTTTGTGTAAATATATTCTGATGAAAAACATATTTTCAAAAAATGAAAATAAAAAGAAAATAATAATAAAACTTACAAAAATTTATTAAATTTATTATATTATATCTTTCCCACATTTGATTGTGGAGAATATGTTATTAACAATTTTCTATAATTATTCTAAAGATGATCGTTTCACGTATATACTTATTAATTGTGCTTATGACCTTTAGAAAAAAATTATCGCAGATTTTGAACAATTGGAAAAAAATCTAAATTTATTTAGTAAATTCAATATAAGAATGAATATACTTAGCATTTGGGATCTATTATTTCATAATATTGTACCAGCATACAATAATGGGTACCTAATTTTGTACATTATGTTCTAATAATGATAAATTTTGTGTTTCAATTTTTTTATTTTCGGTTTTGGTTGGTCCACAAATTAAAATAAATATTTACTGATTTTCACAATTTTCTTTATTCATTCTGCACTAAATACGAAACAATAATAACGATTTTTTTTGTATATTATTAAAAGCAGGCATGTTATAAATGTAAATAATTTTATAAATTATTCTTCATAGTGAGATAAGTGTATTTTCCCTAATTCTAAAGCATTAATATAAAACTATCGATTTTCCGAATTAAAATAAAAAAAATATATAAAAAATTATTTTATAAATTAACTAATTAATTATGTAAGGAAATTATGAATAATTTTTGTAAAAATAAAAAATAATTTTAAAATAATATTAATTGAATTGGTATGTAATATATGCGATATATGTACTAAACCTATATTGTTGCTATAGAACTTATATGGGTAATCTATAATAGTAGATTGCAGAAAAAAAAAGAATGGAAATTCTAATATTTTGTAAGATTAAATCAAAAATTAAATATATATTTAATTTAAATAATCATTACATAATGGATTAAAATTTTTTGAAGTTTTCTTTCTAAAAAGTAAAATAAGTCATAATTTTAAACTATACAATCTTTAAGTGAAATAAAAGTAAGCAGTTATTTAAAATAGTAACTAATAAAGTAATCTGAGCAATAAAAAAAAAATCCTTCAATATCTAATTGTCATTTTATAAGCATTCTTAAGCTCAAACACTTTATTTCAAATTCTTAAGTTTATCTATCTGTGCACGACGTGCTACATTTAATACTTTCAAAGTTTTTATGTTCTTAAATAGAGCAGATACGCCAAAGAAGAGTCGTGTGAAATAGAGGAGTCGATTAAATGATAATTGAATTTGTCTAAAATGGGTCATCAAGCTTGGCAAATGATTTTTAGGCTTAATCATTTTCTAAAGGAATAAGGGATGAAAATTGATCGTCAAGTTCCAATTAGATACAACGCTTAAAGTTGTAGCGGAAAAATAGTGCTTTTTTCTTTCTTTTTTTTATTATTAAGGAACTATACGTTAATGCACGTCAAATGAAAGGTCTTTTCAAAAAGATCTCAATTCATTGGATCATTTTAAAATATGTTGATAGATTATCACTAATATTTTAGAACAATGAATGGAAACGATTATTATTACTAATTAAAGCATAGAATCGTTAATTTTATAGTATTTATTTTAACAAAAAAAAAACACATTTTATGCATTTTGTATTACAAGTATAAT
>JAABKK020057461.1:0-10719 GCA_011634745.2 Catotricha subobsoleta
ACAAAAATAGATTTTGGTGATGTATTTTAAAAACACAAAATACAAAATACATTTCCAATGTATTTTGAACATCCCTGATGATGGATATGTCATATTTGATGAGGACCTAATGATTTGCTGATGATGGAAAAATATCCAGAATCATACAAAATTATAGTGACTTTATTAATGTGCAAAGTAATATAAATAATATAATAATGAAATTTTATTTCGATTAGAATACATTTTAGATATTACTTTAAATATCTTATTTTAGTTCTGCAGATTGTAAGTCGTAAACGCACATCGATGATAAATTTTTATTTTTTTTAAATTTCTCAAAAATGAAGTAAATCTTCTCCGTGGGACCTAAAAAAATGGACACACGTTTCAGTTTAGAGCTGAATTCAATATTTCAACTTTAGAATCCCGACATTTTTTTTTATAGTAGAGGTGAATTATTTTCCATTTGCCGATTATATTGCTCTTATGCTCATATGTCGATTTCAGGTATTCTGTCGAAGCTATTTTGCGTTCTGTTTGAGGTTTGGTTGTATAAAAAAATTCTTGGGTTCTCAACATTTATTTTATATTTTTTCTTTTCTGTTTTGTATTTTATTAATACTTTTTAGTGAAATTATATTCTTTATATATTGTAATCTTTAATTTAATGGATAAAATGTTATATAGTAATAGTATAATTGCGGCTCGCCCTGTTCAATGGCACCTAATAAATCAATAAATAAAATAAAAATAAAAACCTTCGGGTTTTAAAACTGGTCAAAAGTGCCACAAACTGACCCTTATTTTAGGACCTGTTATATATAAACGAAATCATAATAAAATTAGCTCATTTTAAATGTATACTACTATTAGTTGGTTCAATTTCAAAATTTAATTGATTAAGCTTTGAAATAGTAAATATATATGTAATTGGAACATTATTTGCAAGTAAGAAGTAAAATCTAAAAACCATGTTTCAATTTTTAATAAAATATGAATAACTTTACGTGATATAAAATAATTTAAAAAGACATTTGATATATGTATAAAAAAACTAATATGAATTGAAAAATAATAAAATTTCTCAAATTTTACAATGCACTATTTCTGAAAATTAATAATATGCTTTTTTCCCTTATTCCAACAATTTTGATATAACTATAATACTCGTATGGTCTATTACAATGAATTCGATGTATTAGAATAAAGTCGAAAGTAATATTCTTGAAGCCTATTCTAAAACGTCTAAATTATTCAAAACGAATTTTAGAGAAAATGAAAAAAAAAAACAGAAATATGGAAAGGCCATTTTCATTACAATGTTCATTTCCAAACTTCCATAACTTTCATATATTCTGAAAAGAAAATAATAGAAAACACATATCGGCACGTATAACTTCATACGAAGTAAGACTATCCATATTCTTTTTTAAATAAAAAGAAAACCATATATTTGCCCCTTTCTATATATTTCGTTAGCACGACATCATAATAGAGAAAGATTATGTACCTATAAAAATAATATTATTCTTATCCGTAGAAGCCAAATTACATACCAACACCGGTTATTATATACAATTTCATATCATATCTCAGTTGTATTTCGGTATAACATACTAAAAATCGCATTCATTAATATTTCAACCGGATATTCATATCACTGATGAAATAATAAAAACAGAACGGGTATCTATACAAAGTACAGTGTAATATATATCAATAAAATATTATTATTATTATTATTATTATTATATTATTATTTATTATTATTATTATTATTATTATTATTTTTTTTTGATATATCTGTCCAATAAAATAAAATATCCTTACACCAATTCTTATATTATATTATATTTATCCAATTTATGCTCGAGCGGATGTTACGTTCACATATTTTATATACTGTGCCACTACTACTGTACGGACATATAGATATTTTATTACATATTACAATATCCAGGATTCACAATATATTGTGTATAACATGAATATTATGTAACAATAATAACAATAATAAAACTACAATACACGTTATCTCATACATTATTTACTTTTATGATTAGCCACAAATCTATAGATGATGCTAATGAAATAGCACATTTCAAATTTGATTTGTGGTTATTTCAGAAGAGGTAACACAAATAATTCAATACACCACAAATTTCCTAAGTTGTTTGAATGATAAGGGATAGAAGTATGTTAAATGGTCTAGGGATTTGATATTGGTATCTAGCTAATATTAAATGTTCCATATATAGATAGTTAGACATGGAATAAATATACAAATACGTGTTATAATATTTAATGGACTTGTAGCATTAAGTTTACCTACATTTATTAAAATAACTTCAAATATACAATTGTACCACAATTTATAATTAGATATTATATTCTTTATGTAGATGACTGGTTTGCTGTTTATTAATATGAGCGCGTAATAAACAAATAGCTTATGAAAAAGTACTTCTTTGGCATTTTCAGAAATATATTTGAAATTTTCAGCTTACTCAAATACATTTCGCAGCATTTGGATGTACGTAGAATCGATTTTAAACTATTTAGGTTCAAGTTAACCGAGAGTTTGTCCATTCAAAAATCCACTGATTAAGTTGAAACCACTACTTTAAACAGTTAACCGTCGATTGACCAACTGACTCTTAATCAAGATACTGAAGCACTGGTGATATAAAGCAAATTTTCATTTTTATATAAAGCATAAATAAAAAATATTTTTCTAGAAAATGTTAAAATTTTGTTAAAATACTTTGTACTATTTACCAGAAATGCAAGTATTTTCCAGTCCCTGTATAATAGAGATGAGCGGCTGATATCCGTATTTGCGGATGCGGATACAATTTATGACTTGCAGATGCGGATTAAAAAAAAAAAAATTGAAAAAAACAGTTTGGCAACTTTTACAGTAAATTGACATCAAATTTAATATAATTAACTCTTCATGAATCGTTCATTCTAAATAAACGGTAAACAAAGCAATGCAATAATAAACATCTGTCCTCCCTAGTCTTCTCAATTGTTGGTCGAAACTCTTATATAGTCAATAATGAAACTTATTAGTTAATATCCGTGGATGCGGATAGATATAAATCAGTGCGGATATTTGCGGATACAATTTTTGGTATCCGTGCACATCTCTACTGTATACATAAATAGATACACACTTTTTATTTTTCTTCAAGAACAAGTAAATTTTAAAACGTAAGAAAGGATATAATGCTTACAAAAGTGACGAAATATAATATTTTGAGTTTGAGCCAAAAAGTCTTCTCTTCTTAAAAAAAAACATATTCAATTTGAAAATTGAAGAAAAGATAGTATTTTTAGCCAGAAATCAATGGAGATTATTTTAGAAATTAAAAAGCACCCAATTTTCATATTAGAAACTGAGAAAAGTTGATGTTAGGTGCTTTTTTGTTAAAATACAGAAAAGGCGTTATATCAATATATATACCACCTCTCTTTCCTCGGTATGCTTTTTATTTATAAATCTATATATTTCTTATTTTGTCATTATAAGTTTAAATAACTAAAATATTACTTATTTGTATAAATATTACGTCGTATTTACTTGAGATACTGAACAAATTAAATTCATTTGCTAAGGAAAATTTTACAACAAAAATAAATAATAAATGGATTTATTATATTCATTCGAGTTATCTGTTTCCGATTTCCATTAGAATACGAAATTATTTCATTCAATTCTACAAAGCAAGCTTTCTAACAAAAAGGTAAAAAATAATAATAATAATAGAAGAAACATAATAAATTTCTCAGTAATATCATAAATGTAATATAATAGAAAAAAAGTAATATCATGATTTTTCATTTTATCCAAAAATATATATGAAATTATGATATTACTGAATAGAAAGAAAAATTTGTATAATATTCATTGAATGTTAAAGTAAAAGTTAAATTAAGGATATTAAGAAGTTGAAGCAAGTTGCGAACTATGATAAATAGTTCGAAGTCTATAAAAGTCATTTGAAAATTCTATTTCGTTTTATGTCTAGACTATTATAATTATATACATAATTATTATAATAATTTCTTTCATTGCAAATGAGACAATTGCTTATATCTTCAAATAAAATTCATGTGTTTTCTATATTATTCATATTATAAAGTGGTAGGTATTGAGCGTGTAAATTTCTATAGATAATAAAATATCAACTGAAACTTTATTTTAATCGTGAACAGCACTTTACCGAATATTAAATAAAACATCAGATAAAATTTATTAACAGCTAAAAATTATTGTAAAGATAAATTTAGCAATAAAAATATTTATTATGAAAATCAGAAATTTATTGGCTATACGAAATTCCAAAAGTGTAATCGAATTACATAATTAATATATTGATTGCAAATATATATTATCTTTATTCTATGTTAACCAAATAAAACAAAACTAAAAAGAATGAAGAAAAAATCAAAACAAAAACCATTACAAAATGTAATATATCATTCGCTTCAATTCTAAACTTTGTCTCAACACTTTTTGTCAACATAGAAACATATCATAATAAATTGTAGGGCATTTTTTCAACACTTTTCGACGAAAAAAAAAGGAATGCGTTCGTTTATCATTCTGTCTAGATTCGTTTATATAATCAAAGAAAAAACCTTTAATGTTTCTTTTTTTTCGTTGTTGTTGCTGCTAGTCTCAAGACCCCCCAGGATATTACCAAAGTATAAAACATGTTTAGATTATAGAAAATTTATAAACAAAAAAAAACTATGATAGACGCCTGTGGTCATATAAAATACGGGTTTAAATTGAATTACTACAACGACAAGTTGGCTTTATATTTTCGTTTTGTTTCATTTTTTTTTTTTACTTGGTTAAATAAAATTTTTAGATTTTTAAAATAATTTAGGTAACTGAGCTTGGTTGTAATTTAAATACTTATTATATAACATAAAATTCGTACAGCTGAAATTATTATAAATTATAATTAATATCGCTTTTTATTTGTCTTTAAAAACAAAAGTTTACTTTCTAAATAAAGTTCTCTTCACATATTTTAATGTATAAATTTTACAAACTTTCACATCTAGTATGAAATGAACTGAACATATATAAATAAGCATTATGGTTTATTATTTATTTTTTTTATCTACGTCAACGTCAGAACATCTTTGTCATTATCATTGATGGTATATATGAAACCATAAAACAATCATATCATTTACGTGCACCGTAACGTATATTTGTTACATAGAGTGTGTACACTATACGTATACACCTCTATATAGAAGGAGAAAAGTTCTAAACGGTGTATGATCTTGCTTAAAAGTTTTAACATTATTTTGTTCAAAAGTTTTATTGACATATTTTCTTTTACACTGTATTGATAATATTTAGAAAAGAAAATATCAGTTTTTATAAAGAAATATTGTACCTACTACGATAGCGGGTACAATATCTGATTATGAAGGAAAAAGTGTCTCTATTGCACAAGAATTTTAATAACATTAATACATTATTTAACGTTCATAGAATTTCAACATAACGATTGAAAACTTAAATAAATAAACTTTTTATGCATCAAGTATACTTATGTAAAATAATTTTTAATATTTTTTTTTTAAACGAAGTAAGTTTTTCTTGTCACAATTGATAATAAGAGCAAAGAATATGTACGTATTCTTTGATAAGAGCTTGAAAATGAAGATTTATAAAAATCAAGTTAAATTTTATCTCCCCAACACAATTTTAATTTTTGAACTCTATATAGCATAAGAAATCTTTTAGCAAATTAGTCGGCCAATCTACTTTTTTCATGAATTTCATCTTTATAACTAAATAACAAAAAATAAGCTGAGAACTAAATTATCTGAATTTGTAAAGCTGATAATAAAGTTTTTTTAATTTTGATATTAATGCACGTAATTTTATTTGGAATATATTTTTTTGAGCCACTGAAAAATACAAATGAGCCACCAAAAAATCAAATGAGCCACCACAAAAAATATGAAAAACTTGAATAATTCTTTTTTTTCTTGGTTTTGAGAAAGGATAAATGTTATGATTAGCTATAGAAACACTTTATTTACCTTAATCTAAACATTTCCTCTTTGTTAAGTAAAAAGAAAAAAGAATTATTTAATTTTTTCGTATTTTTTTTTGTGGCTCATTTGATGTTTTGGTGGTTCATTTTGTATTTTTCAGAGACTCCAGTTTAATACCAGCCAAAAAGTATTGGTTTCGTATATTATTTTTTGTTTTGTGCATGCGGCTTTTTCTCTGAAATCATAGGGCATCAACCAATCATTAGACGCAGAAATCGCTGAACTTGAAAACATACAGTTTTTGGTTGTAATTCTCGTAGTGTTTAATTCCGTAAAAACCGATTTATTTACTTGGGTGTAGAAGATTTCCATATGTAGATCGCCTTACGAAAATTATAAAAATCTTTCACATCTTACGAAAAACTTCTGCAGCTTACGAGAATCCTCCACGTGTTATAAAAATCTTCCACACCTTACGAAAATTTTCCATATCTCCCGAAATTCTTTTAAAAAGTTTCCACATAAGATGTGGAAGTCTTATTGATTTTTATAAGATGTTAAGCAATAGGTTTAATATAATAAAATTAGTTTAGTAGTTTACCAATTAATTGGCATTAATTGTTCTTTGATAATTTTAAAATCAGTGACGTATGTGTCAAGAATTTAATGAAATCAATTAATAATATAGACATTTTTAATAGAAATGTCTTTATGAAATATTTGATAATATTTGTTTCCAAATGTCATTCTCAACTTAGTTGACTCGATTTTTTAAGGAAAAAATGCCAATTGGAAGAGTACACTGGTTAAATTGAAAAGCATGAAAACTACTTTTTATCAAAGACTATTAAATAAACAAAACCAAATAAAGACGGAAATTTTTTTTCAAACCTCCAGTGAGACTCGGCAATCGGAAGATCGTGAATTCGAGTTTCACTGGAGGTTTGCAAAATTTTTTCTGTCTTTATTTGGTTTTGTTTATTTAATAGTTTTTAATAAAAAGTAGTTTTCATGTTTTTCAATTTAACCAGTGGACTCTTCCAATTGGCATGTTTTCCATAATAGAAATGTCCTTCTTAGAAGGTTATTATCCTTTTTGTAAAAGCATTTTTTTTTTTTTAGTAGAGTCATGCTTCAATAAAATTGATCTGTATTATTGAGCTTTCAGTATTTTCGTTTTTGTTTGCACTAGAATTTAAAAAAAAATAAAAATGGATGCATCGATGATAAATAAACCATTGTGTGTAACCATGAATATAAAATAAAAAACAGTTTATTATAATGCTTTTTTAATAGAAATAAATTGAAAAAAAAATGTAAATCTCTTTATTTTATAAGAAAAAAAAAACCTTTGCATCCCAAGATTTATGCAAAAATAATATTAATTATTTAATAATAAAGGTCAAAGTTACAAAGTGTAACACAACTTTCCCATATGTATTGGATACAACATACAATTTTGAAATTGTAAACAAAGACACAAATAATATTACTTTTATAAACCCAAATTCAAATATTGTTCGTCTTCTTCTGTCAGTCCTAATCAAACAAATTTTGGCAAAAAAGATTTTCCATGTTTTAAATGTAATGTAAATATTTTAGGATGTCCTTTTCCTTTTCCGAGCACACACAAAAAAAAAGAAAGAAAGAATAAAAGAAAGAAAACAACAAAAAGAAAAAAGCTTTGATGACACAGAGTAGAAATAAAAATTTGTTGTTATGTTGTTTAATATTTTCTTTTACATTATATACATTAAGTACTTGTTGAGCATAGATGAAACATTTAATCAAAATCGTAATAGTTAGAAACTATAAGGATTCTATAAAACAAGCAATACATTAATGTTTTTATTAGATTTTATGATTTAATTAAAACTTCCAAGATTTTATTAATAATATTTTGAATAATTATTTCATTTTCATTTTAATTCAATCACAAAAATAAAGCAACAATAACTTTGAAGAAAACTTTGTAAGATACAACAAACTAAATAACGTATAATTTTAAATACTATTAAATTAATTAAAAGAACGAGCCGAATCTTAATTTATGTATTGAATATCATATTCTATTAAACTGTAATTAAAAATAAATTCTTGTTAAAAATAAATGGGGCTTTTTTTTCTGCATAAATTGGCAGGTAAAATGAGTGCCAATTGAAAAACTTTCGGATCTTATTATTGATTTGGTATTATAAGAATAAAATCGATGCATACAAGCACGACCACGGTACATTCCATTTAATGAATAGAAATGGCCTAATGAGTTCTTTTTTTTTATTTTTTTTCTGTTTTTTTTTTCGTTTTTTATTTATTTAATTTAATTTAAATGAATAGCGAATTCTATAACGCTAAATATTTGCAATATGCTTACTCATTATTTAAATTAGCTTGAGAAAAGTTTTAAATTGTTTAAAGAGAAAATGTTTGTAGTAAACATATTTTATTAAGAGTTATTTTCGTATATATTTACGAATGAATTCTTGGTGTTCAAAAAAGCATAAAGACGTTCAGTAAACAGAATGTTTACACACCTATTAAGGCGGTAGGCACATTGAATTGAGCGACCGCGGGAGTTGAATATGACTTGACTTACCTCTTTTTATAGCTTGTTCTTTATAATCATCTTCTTCCTGTTCTGCTTGTAATTCTTATTTACTCAAAATTTAATATGTACGTACGTACGTACATTTCATTAGCTATGAAAAATGAAAAAAATGCCAACAACATAATATTTATCTTCTGATTTGCTATTACAATAGAGAGAAAGGAGCTCTATTCATAATATTTATAGATATATAGAGTATATATATTTTAAGATTTACTTTATAATAGATATATACTGTTGAATTTCTAATATTTAGTACTTTAAATATCATTTTGTAATAGAGAATGTTTGAAAATTCGAAATATTTTTGCCGTTGGTTCATTTTGTTTATCTTACATTTTCTGTTAGTATAAAATACACCAAAGCTACACCATTATGTTAAGAAAATAAACATCCTCATGATTATGATGATGATGCTTTTTCTTTGTTGCTTCACTTATATATTTTTCTTTATAATATACCATATCCATTCATATTATAAATGTATATAAATGTCAAATATATAATTATATTATTTAAGAATACAAAATATATATAAATATAAATAAATATATATATATATATATATATTTCTAATAGTCTTTAAGTTTAATGGTGATGTGCGTTGTTCGCGTCTTATAAAAATATTTTACATAATCAAAAGACTTTTTGGCTTCTGTAAGAACTTATCGTATGTATATCAACTAATTATATAATATAATATAATAATATAATCATCATCACCATTAAACGTATAAGCTATTCAAATTTTATTATTGTAAACACTTGATTTTGGGAATTTGTACGTTCATATATAATACAAGAACAATATGTTATAAAATTGATAAATTTTATTAAGAATTCTGAACACAAAGGTATACAAAATAAAAATAAAAAATTCATTGATATTATTTTCAAATAAATTTCAATTACACTATGCTATTTCGCCTGTATTGCATTGCAACCATTCTACAGTATTTTGTAACATTGATCATTTTATATATATTATTGGACATCAAAAATATTCGACATTTGGTACCGCAGGAAATCATATCTGATGTATTTTTTACCATAAATATTATTTTGTTTATCTTTTCTTTTTTTTTTTAACCAGCAACGGAAGCTACCACAACATAACCAACCTTGTTCGATATTATTTATTTTATTTTTGAAATATATACACAGCAGAGTTTATTTTAGAAAAATAATATAGATATAGATATATTACAAATAATATCACAAAGGCAAGCAGGTTTATTTTTCTTGAAAACAAAAATATGAAAAATAATCCCTCTTTTTCCGTTTTTTTTTTCACATTTTTTTTTCTTCACATTTTTTTTTTCTTTCTCCTCTTATGTTATAAGCGCCGCAGTAGATATTTAATGCTAATAAGCTGGATGCGGTACGGCATTAACAACAATAATAACACCGAAAAAAGCTTTATTTCGAATTACAAAAATTTTCAGATTGACGTCTAAGTACATAAATAAGTAAAGTCAGTAAACAGATTTAATTGCAAATCATTAAATTTATATGAACCGTAAATGAAATATATATTTTTTTATTTTTTTTATGAAGTTATATATTTCTGAGAATTTACATTTTTTATGTAAATGTTTTAAGACTGTCAATAGCATCGCAATTTCAACGATCGCTATCGCGCTACTTAGCTACTTCAGCGATAGCGACACTAACATTTTCGATAGCGTTGACAGCCTTAAAATGTTTGATAGAGCTCTATATATTTAACTTTCAACCGAACAACGATTTCATTATTATTAGTAAATTAATAATTATTAATTGAAAGTGCGTCTGAAAAATATTTTTAGTGACACTTTGGTAAGCGCACGTCTTTAATTGCTACATATATGTCAATAGATAATATAATATGTTTATTCAAATAAAAGAAAAATACCTTCTGAAATTTTTTCCAACTCATATATTTTTCGTTTTTCCAGTAAAATTTTGTAGGCATGTGGAATAAAAAATATATCTGCAATAAATCAAATGATATGGTCTTGTTAAAGAAATTATGTGATAATAGGGAGTTTGCGAAATCGACGTACGCAAATTTACGTAAGGCTCCGTAACTCGTTTGCGTGAAAATTTCTACG
>JAABKK020057462.1:0-10718 GCA_011634745.2 Catotricha subobsoleta
AACAATTCGCTTACATAAATTGTAATTGTACCGCCAGCAATTCTACCACCAGCAATTCTACCACCAGCAATTCTACCGACCAGTAATTCTACCGACCAGTAATAAATTGCCAACCATTCCAGAAAACATTGAAGTTTAAAATAAAATGCTAAAAACGCAGAAAAATATTATACGAATTTCTAGTTATTGAAATTTATATCGTAAATTCAGTGAAATAAAAATTACAAATTAGTAAATCAATTCTAAAAACTATATTTAATTTATTTATTATTTTCTATTTTTAATAAGTTCTTTCACTTCATTTAAAAAAAAAAATATTTCGACGACTTTTTTTCTGGATCTCAAGGATTGGGTTTACAGATTTTGATCGCCGATAATATCGGCCCGATATATATACTAAAAGATGCAGAATTTATTTTTAGTGGAAAAATAAATAAATAGACATACTGGCTTCTTTCTTTTAACCTCTAGATTTTTTTTTTAGGAAAATGAAGGTGTGAAATAAATTTTTTCAATAGTCTAGGTATTTTGTTAATAAAGGTTATTATATTTATTAGCGAATAAAATAAAATTAATTATCAATTATTAAAATGAATAAAAAACTATATTATTATCTGAAAACAAAATGATGATCATAACTTTTATATCTTTTTATTTAATTTACACCGTAATTCAAAATGTAAATTACGATCATTTTAAAATATGGTCATTTTGATGTTCTTCTGTCGCGGAAAAATTATGGTAATTTATAGTCGTAGTTTACTGTTTTTTAAAACTTTTAAATAATCAGTTATAGGTTGACTCATTGAAAATATATGTGCTGCATTTTATTAGGGATTATTGAAAAATGTAAATTTATTTGCAATTTTTTTTTTTTACAATTAAGTACAATGGATACATAATTAAAATTTACAAATTTGATTTTAAAACTCTGACATGTTTGACAACATTAAAGTAGATTTATATTAACTTATACATAGTTTGTTGTTTGTATTTTCTAGTTATATTAGAATAATAACTAATACAGAAAATAAATAAGCGTTCATCATAATGTTTACATCAAAGAGATTCTGTTAGCACAAATATAATGATATGCACTTAATTGCGCTAAATTCAATCCGGCCAAGTTAATATGCAATAATAATTTTAAAAAAACACACCAACAAAATATATAGGTATCTGGTATATTTTAAAGTTTTTTTTTTTTTTTTTTAATTATAGTTATTGTCGAAATACGAGTGGTTTTATAAATTCAGATATGTGTTGCATAAAGTTTCTAACACCAAGTTTTTAACCAATGTTAATAACTACTATAATGCCGCATTATGCTATTTTTAAATCTCTAAAGTAAAGAATAAAAAAATAATACGATAGGTACTTCTTTTACTACTTTTTAATTACTTTAATTGTTTTTTTCTTTTTGCAAATTGACCTTAAGCTAGCAAGTTTCCCGAATGTACGTATGAATGGTCAAAATATGTTTTTGTTCAAGAAATAATAGTCGAATGTGCACAAAAAAAAAAGTCAAAAAACTATGAAGGCAAAAATGGCAATTAAAATTAAAAAATATGTGTCTAATTTTTGAATTCTTTACCTAAATGCAATATATATTTTTTTTTAAATGTTCTTATTGAAATTGGTTAAATTGGTTAAATTGGTGCTAACAACTTGTTTCGCTTTTTAGGTAAATCAAATAATTCTTTTATTTATATTTATTATTAAGTATTTTTAATGGGAACGCAAACTTATTTTCAGCAAACTTGAAAATATCTCAGATAATAGTATCTCAGTATCTCAAAAACTATCTCAGATACATTTGAGACACTTCATATCTTATCTTAAAAATATTTTTATATCTTATCTGAGATATTTTTTAAGATACTTTTTAAATATTTTTATATACAATTTTTTTTTTTACAATAATTGTAAAAAATTATTTCTTTCAATTAAATTACAAAAAAAGTTTTTAAAAAGTATCTCAAAAGTATCTTAAATTTTTAACATTATCTTATATCTTGAATCAAAATTTCGGAGATAGTTTTTGAGATAGTTTTTGTGATAGTTTAATATTATCTGAGATACTATCTCAGATACTTTTTTTTTATCAAGTCTGATTTTCAGTTTAATTTATTGTCTTCTGTTTATTATTGTAAATGTTATCATTATATTATAATTATATAATCAATATCATGTTTTATATTTAGTGTGGTACATTTAGATCGATTCAATCGATTTCGTTACAATTCACATATTTTTGTTAGTTAACATTTATATTACAACATTAATAAAATTTAAAAAAAAAGCAATAAAGAAAAAGTTATTATTAGTATAATTATAGATATTAGTTAATTAGATATCTCAAGAAATCGATGCGTAATTTTTATTTATCGTTCATATAATGGTGATAATTATTATTTAGTACATAAAATTATATTTACTTTTACTTCATTCATTTCTCATAACAAAAATTTAATATTTTTGAAAAATAATTTAAAGTGACTTGATATTTTTTTTAATTAAAATTAATTTCAGGACTCATAAATATTGATTTATTGGTTTATTTCCATGTTATTGGATAAATTCGATTATTGGTCTAAATTAAATGCAATTGATGAACAATGATATAAATTATTTCTACTAGTATATGATATACAGATTTTGATATATGCTAGATGTCGAATGTCGTGTATATATATGTGTGTGTGTGTGTGTGTATCAGGATCTGTTAATATGATATAGATATCATACAAAAATCGATTTTAATTTTAAAACCACATGTACACCAGAAATCTTATATAAATGCACATAAACGTATGAGAGTGAGCGGAATACAACACACGAAAACTTAATGTGTGAAGAAGTTTATCTTTTGTATTTAAATAAGATTTCTGGTGTACTGAAAACTATTTTTGTATATATATACACAACACACCACCGTTAGCCACAATAGAATTATTTTAAAAACTATTAAATTTTAACTGATTTAATTAGTAAAACTATTTTTGAGCCCTAACCAAAAAATTCCAAACAATTCATTTGCTATATCATACAGCAGGAATGCAAACGTATATATAAATAGTAGAGAATTTTTGTAAAACTATTTTTTTTTCTGTTTATTGTCGATGAAGTTATTTTTTATTTTTTATTTGTCATTACTCTTAACATGTAGTCCAAATTGCTTTCATATTGCATATAAAATGAAAATCCAATTAAAAATTTATTAAAAAAATAATGTCACATAAACAATTAAATGGAAAATTAGTCAGAATTTAGTTCTTAAGAAGGCCAACTATTGTAAATCGCTCAATTTTTGTTAATCAGGGCTCTGGCTACAATTTAAAATAAAGTTTGAGTTTAAAATAATAATAAGTAGCTAAGCTATAAAATTATGGAAAAAAAAATTTAAGATTACTTGTGAACAAAACGTAAATGATGCTGAAAGTTTTACTGCAAAACTCATTTAATTTTTTTTATTTTCTTACTTACTAAAGCAAAGCTAAATTATAAAATATCAAACACTTAATGAAAGGTATCCTGTTACAAAACTGAGAGCCATTTTAGATAGATAAAGATATAGAAAGGTTGTAACATTTAAATTTATGCTAGATAAATTTCAAATCCAAAGCAGCAACATGTTCTGTGTAATAGCTTTTTAGCCAAAATAAAAAATATATTTAACCCGGAATTTGTAAACAATTCAAAACCAATCAAATTGCTTATCCAATGTAATCTTAATTTAATTAATGATTTTTTTTCAAAAATCTTTTAGCATGTGAATCAGAAGACCAAATATATCTTAGAAAATAATGGTAGAAGGCATGAAAAAAAAATTCGATCCACTATTGAATATTATAGATTTTATAATGCTGTTTTTAACTTATTAACTATGGTCCAATAAAAAGAACGAATTCAAAAATAGGATTTTAATACGCGGAGCAGCCTAATAAATATATGAAACTTGAAACTCAAGTAGAAACAGAAAAAAAAACAGGTAGATAACGAAATTAGAGGCGGTTAAAATAAAGTTCATTAAAAATTAGATAAACACTAAGAAAAAGAAAAAAAATGCAGGAGACTAATGTTCTGAATTCGAATGGATAATTCTGTACATCCGATCTTAAAGAAAAGACTAAACATCATAAAGTATTTCTCGTAAGCTAGTACATAAAAAATGTTGTTGATGTGCTAGATTCTTTTCTGATTATTTAAAAATTATATATAAAAAACGAATTTACATAAAGTGTTTCATCTTTTCTAAATATATAATATTTGATAATAGGTATAGCTATTTTGCGTGCATATTTACAACAAGAGCGCTTATTAACTTATTTCTGTATATATATTGGTTGAATTGTTGGTTGAATTAGTAGACGTAAATTATTTGAAATATTATTCATATATAATTATTATAATATTTTTATATTTTTCATATTTAGGTTATAACGTATAGAGAAAAAAACAATTTCCGTGCACAATAGTACACAGCAACAGTAAAGTAATTGCATTTTGCCAGCCTATTTATGAGTTTACTTCTTTGTTTAATTTACTGTACACTTCGCTTTTATTTATACTTTTATTGTAAGTAGTCACATTTTTTTTTTTTTTTTTTTAAATTATTATTTTCATTCCTTGAATAAGTGCGTGATAAGTTAGTGTTTATATATATATATAAATATATATATATTTACATTTGATTTTTATTGTCAAAGTATTATATTATTATATTTTTCTTAGTTTACATCTAATAATTAAATTTAGGTACACACACAAAATCTTAATTTCTATAATTAGTTTTAATAATAATATAATTTAATTGGTAATTAAATTTTGTTTATATATTTTTGTGATTTTTTTCACCATTGAAATTAGTAAGTTATTATTTTTATATAAATTTGTAATTATTTTAAAGAGTAATTTATCAATAAAACATGCTTCATTTTTTTTAATTATTATTATTATTGTTCTCATGCGATGAATTTGTTTAATAAGATTTTATTCTATAATTTTTTTTTTTTTTTAAATTATTGTCATTATATTTATAATAATTAATAGATATGATATAACTAAGTTTTTATTGTCGTTTGTATCAATAGTGGTTTTCTTTGCGCGTTTTTTTCCTTGCACAAGTATTATTGTCTTATGTTACTAACGTTTTCATTGTTTTTAATACTTTTTTATTCTTATTTATTTTCTTTCCTTTTTTTTTTTTAAATATAAAATTTAATATTTCTATAATAGTTTGTATTTATATTTTATAAAATTGATATTTCTATTTATTGTTACAATTTATGACTTTAAATTCAGTTTTCTCAAATTTTCAGTAGAATACCTACTTAATTACTATCAACAATTATCATTTTAAACGAAAAACTAGAAATTGAATGTACGGATTTATTCTGCTGCGGGTTCCTCTTTGATAGAATAATATAAATATTAGTAGCAATATTGACTGATATCTTTAATTAATTTTGATTGTTATTTTTACTAGAAATATAGATAGTTTGTGAATAGTCTGTGGAATGATGGGCTGCAGATAGCAGATAGATAATAAGATTGATTGATTATATTGTTTATGAATTACAGAAATCGAATACATATATTACTTTATTTACAAGTAATTAATATCTATCACATCAGCATAATGTCAAAATTTAAATTGTATTGTATTATGTCTGACTAATTCTTTATAATATAATTTTATTATACATATGTCACGTTGTTTTTATTTTTGAAGTTTTCTGTACAAGTGTAAAAAATTAAGCAATCAGTGATTTTAATTCAGATCTAATTAGATTTTAAGTTTGACTATATACGGACTAGGAGCCACCTTTTTTTTATATGTATCACTTGCTCTGCTATGTGCCGCGGATAGCTGATAATTGTAGCATTGGTTCTGGGGGCTTGGCGTCTTTTATAAATGTTCGCTAATAGTCTATATTATACAATATATAGTCAAATGATCTTACACTTTTATACATAACTATTGTTAAAATAACATTATTTAGAAATCTTCCGTGCTATTGACATTATAGCACCCGTATACGGATATTCAAATTCATATAGAAAAACCATCAAAAACTGTATAGAAATAATAAATCTTCTTTAAACATCAACGAATTATTTAAGAAAAAAATTATTTGGAGTACTTTTAAGGCCATTTAAAAATTTAAAAGAAAACTTATTAGCATATAATCGAAAAATAAACTGAAACTAAACAGGAAACAATTAAGTCATTTATCAACGACAATCGATCGTTGACTACAATGATAACAAACATAAAATGAAATTATAAATAAAAAAAAAAAGAATTTCTATACTAAATTTTAAATTCGGTGAAACCAAATTATTGTCCATTTTTAATGTTTTGCAAATATTTGTAATAAAGTTTTATAAAGCTAAGCAAACAGTATTAGTTAATTGTATTTCTTCGTTTAAAACGTTAATTAATAGGTCTATCTAAATTTATTTTATTATAATTTATAAAAGTTTAAAATAAATTTATTGTCATTTCAGTTATTCTTAAACTTGAAATATATTAATTATTTTTTAATTTATGCGTAAGTTTTATATATTTAATCAAATATGTTCTCTAATTTTTCATAAAACTCCTAGAAATGAGTCGGCGTAATTTTCTCTTATTTCTTTTTTTTTATGTTACATAAAGATTATATTAAAATTAGATATTTCATTAATTCAAATTGTATAATTAATAATTGTATATTAAATAGTTATATATATATTTTTTTCCTCTCAAAAGTTTATTGTCTTTTAAATTTTTATATACAGAGATTCTAATTAAACAAAAAAAAAACAGTACTAAAAATTATTAAAGTATTAAATGGTCGAAGGGCAATTCTATTTAATTATAAGCAAATTTTCATTTTGTAATTGGTCGGCAAATTAAATGAAATATTTTTTTTTTTAAGCTCTTGATCATAGATAGATAAATTTCTTCGAATGCAACAATATCTACAATATATTTAATTATTATAAATTATTGTAGAGAGCTTTAATTATAACGAAAATAATAATAATAATATATAAGTATACATGATTAATAAAAATGGTATCGTCAGTTGCTGAAAAATTACAATAATTGTATCTCACAAAAATCTCATGTTAAAACAAAAAAAAATTAATGAATAAAGAATTGAATTGAATTGAATAAATATGGTATCAATATTCTGATGGGAAATCAGCTTTTATAAAACAAATAATAATAAATTTGGTTAATGAAATAATTATATCGTCACTGAATAAAATTAGTTATTGTAGACTGTATAGGAAATCAGTTAGTCGACAAACCAATTATTGGTTTATTTTGATTTTTAAATTAATTTTATTATAATTTTATATTGGTGATGGAATAATCTTTGTTTTAGCTGTTTCATATAAAGCTTGCCCTTCTAACTTCAAGAAATAATATTTAGGTAAAAAAGTTCACGATTATACAATATTTTTTTCTTTCTTCGTGAATCTTACAAGTATTTTAATTGATAACAATTCAATATATATATTTTTTTTATTTTCTCTCTTAAACATATTATTATTATTATTAATAGTATTTTTACTTAATTTTTTTTTAATTTATTTTCTTTTTTTTCTTTGAATACAAAAAAATATTTTCGTAACATTTATTTTTTAATAAAATTCACTACATTTTTATTTTTATACTTTTAATACACTCTACATTCATTCAAACATTCGCACAGAGATATGTTTTGATACGATATCGAGCCTGGTTGTTCATTTTGATATAATACCTAGTAAATTAGTTTTATAAAGTGAAATTTTCTTAGAATGGAATAAAGAAAATTTATGTTGTATATAAAACAACAATTGTGTATGCTGACACGATCATATTAATTAAAATATATATTTGTAAAAAATGTTATTGATGAGCGCGTGAACATCTTTTTTTTTATTATTAACTTAATTGCATTAATTGAATGTGCAATTAGTTTTAGAAACTATCAGGCAAATTGCAAATTTAATATCGATTTAAGGTAACCTAATTGAATAGTTCCTAAAGTAACTAATAATGTTGTTGCAAAAGATATTTTTGTGCGAATACTTGAATTTTCATTGGTATCGCCTGCGTCGATGCTGAGTGATTTTTGCCCTTTATCTTGCACTATGATTTTCCATCCTAAATTTCTATGGGTGTAGCACTGAAATATTTCAAATTATAAGTTTTAAATGAAAATACTTGATTTTAAAAAATAAATTTTAATAATTTTAAATACTTGATAGTAAAGTTCGTTTGGTGCGTCCATTGGTACAGTCCAATTTAATATAGCTGGTTCTCCATCATCACATACCAAATGTAATGTTTTAACGTATTCTTCAAATGTTTCAATTTCAGCCGATTTATCGACTGTATTATGTTGCCATTCACAGTATCGACCAGCTATGTATTGATTAGATATATTTTTTTGTTTGAAAAATATTTTAAGTTTGCTGAGAAAAAAACAAAAAATAAAAATTTGTAAATTTTACATACCTGCAGTCGGAATTTGATAACCTTCCGAATCAAACTTAGAGCCAGCATAAATTGTTTGCCTTCTTTTCTCGCCTTCGGCACTTTGTCCAAATCCACCTTCTGGTGAATCAGTTATATAAAACGGATGATATTTAGCCGGTTGAGATGGTTTATCGCCACCCTCAACAATAAAAGTGTATGTTTCGCCTCGAACTACATACAATTCCGGAATCAGTAGATCATTTAAATACCAAGCGATTCCCCATGATGGAACACCAGTAATTGGTGTATAACCACGTTGACCACCGGTTGGACCTATTCTCGCTGAAATCTCGGTTTCGCCGCTTATTTTTCTAGTCTTCCACGGTTTTGGTGCATTTCCGTCTTTGATATTGTATAAAGAGGATTGACAGGCATGGTCCATCTAAATTATATTTATTTTATTGTTGTGAAAAAAAGTAATGATTAGAATAATATGATTATATAATGAACAACAAAAAATATAATAAAATAATTTACTCTAGATGAAAAGTTTATTTGAATATCATCAGCATTAACATCCATTCCATTATGTGAATGAGCATTTGCCTCTCTTCTGGAATTTAATGGTCCAATAGCTGCAATAACAGAAACTTCTCGATCAGTTGGAATTGAACGATCATTAACGGGCTCGTTAGTTTGTAGTGGTCGCTTGAATTTTATGCTAGTAACACCGTTTTTTCGATCAGCAGTTACTAAAAAAGTTATAATGAATTATTAGTATCAGGTGTACTTAACCTTGTGATATCTCATTTGTAGATACTTATTTGAAAATACTTACAAACTTTCACATCGTTTCTACCACCGATTCTTTCATCTGGGCATACACCAGCTTTTCCATCACATTGAGCTAAATGAGACAAATAATAATCATCGGCTCTAAAAACTCTGGACACTTTGTCATAATAAGCAACAACAACATCAGCTCCAACCTAAAAAGAAAATATGTGAATATATATATAAATACTTGAATTTAATATAATATTTATAATTAAATTGATATTCACACCATAACAACTATGGCTACACGTGACGTAAATTCCCAAAAATAGAATTTTGAAATTGACTTATCTTCCTAAAAATTAAAAAACTGACTTTTTCTCCCAAATTCAAAATACCTTATGCTTCCATTAATATTGGGAACAAAAGACAAAAAAGAAAAGTCATATAACTAATAGTTTGTGGAGACGAGACGTAGAAAACTAAATGTACTGAACTATTTCTCGTTTAAAAATAATTAAAGATTGGTGATAAACTTTTGGTAATGGAAGAATTAATACTCCTTAGCAGAACGGCGGAGAATTGGAAAAAAAAACGTCATTTTTTTTGGTAAGAATAGTAGTTTTTTTTTTTATTGAGAAGCTAGTATGTTTTTGCTTAGGAAGGAAAGTCAGTGTTTTTTTTTCTTTTGTGAATTTAGGAACATTAACTTTAGGAAGAAAAGTCATAAATTTGGGAAGAATACTAAAAAAAATTATAGTAATTTAAGTCATAAATTTCTTTGGGAATATGTTTTGGGAGGTTACGTCACGTAGGGGCCATTCCACACGTAGTGTAACGTAAGTTACTATTTTTAGTTTTCCTTACATTACACTACGGGTGAAATGGCCCCTAGTCAGTGCTAGGACTATCTTTGATCTTAAGATCAATTATCTAGATCATGCTGAGTGCTGATTGATCTTTGATGTGATCTAGATCTATTTAAAGTTCGTGATTTTTGATCTAAAAAAAAGATCAATTTTAGATCATGTTTAATGTTATAAATTGCTGTTCAAAATTTTGGCATGAAACAACGAGCTCCGTTTATTTCCATTAACTGACGAAGCACTAGAACTTCATATTTTTATAACCTAATTTAGGAAAGCAATCACTACACAATTTATAGGGGACTATGAATTGAGACATAAATTGTTAAGTAATAGTCTTAAATATGTATACTTTTAGGCACGAAAACTTAATTATTAAATTACGAAAAATGATCTAAAATAAATTATCTAAATTTGATATTTTCTGGTGATCTAGATCTTTTTATTTTAGTGATCTAACATTTTGATATAAACATTTTTATTTGTGAACACTGCACCTACCCAACTGAAAAACCATACCAAACCATACTAACCAAAATAGTGTAAAACCATAAAAACCATACTAAAAATGATTATGCTTTCTTGTTTTAGTATGGGTTGGGTATGGTTTG
>JAABKK020057463.1:0-10717 GCA_011634745.2 Catotricha subobsoleta
TTATTTTCAAAATCATTTATACACCGTTACTCAGGAGACCAAATGCTACTCAAAAAATGATGGTACCGGCAGTTCTGAAAAATTCGATCCACCCTATCATATATATTTATATTGGTTCAGTTCAGAATAGTAGAGTAGGATGTTGTATGTATACGTATAGATATACACAGCCAGCTGGGCTAATATTATACAATATTATCCACGGCGCGCGGTACACAATTTTTTTTTTTTTTTTTTAAATCGAACAGATCCACAACAAACAGTAATATTATGTGCAGAAGACCTTTAAAAGCTTCATCGTTGTCGCACAAAAATAAAAACCTTTTTTTTCTATTTTATTTTGGTTGTGTGCGGATGTTGCTACTGCTTGAACACCCTCATTGCTGCAAGAAAAGTGCCGGTGCTCTTTTGCTCCATAGCCTTCTTATAATAATTTTTTTTTTTTTGGTTTTTATTTTATTGTATTGTTGTTTTTCTTCTTTTGAGAGCACGTTGTTTTGTGTGCGACGGGTGGCTAAGGTGGTGTGGTTTAGCGGCGGGTATTTATTTATATTGATGAGATAAAGAGATACTAATATCTATTTTGTATTTAATATATAGCTTTGTTGCGTTTTGTGTACCTTATCGCAAAACATTAAAAAAAAAAAATACAAAAAAAAATAAATAAATAAACAAAGCAAAAACAAAAGTAAACGGCAAAAGTAAGAGGTGAGAGGTAAAGTGTTTTTGTTTTTCGATATAAATTATAAATAATTTGAGAATATGAAGATATAAGAATATTGATATTAAATTGAAATATGTATAAGAATATATATAAGAATATGGAAACATTTAACAGAAAGGAAAATCTAGGCAACATTTTATTTATTATTTTTTTTGCATTAAATGCTTATTTGTATTTGAATTTTTTCTGATGAAAATCACGAAACGTGGAAAAGAAATCTTATTTTATCTAAATTTATCATTAATTTATTCAATTCTGATAACCGCAACCCAAATTTTAAGTTTTTGTATAGGTTTTTTGGGTATATAACTCAATTTCTTCTCGACCACCTCTACAAATATCAATCATTTTAATGACACAGTTTAGGAGGTTTTATTCATATACTGCATAGCGCTCTAAAGGGGAGAGAGGGATATATTTATAGCGTTATATTGTATTACAATGAACAGGGCGAGGTATTCTACAGTTTATTTTGTGCTTTACGTGGTTTTTTTTTGTTCCGTACTATTAACCATATTTCAATATCGAGAAGCATACCATTTCATATACGGAAATGTTAGCAGTGTTATATAGTTAATTAAAACGGAAATATTTATTAGTCTTATTAAAAAATCTTCCAATATCCCATTAGTAAACGACTTCATTTTTGTTAAAAAAAAAGGGGCAAATATAATCGTTTTTTCAAAAGTGCACCAAAAAAAAAACTAAATAAACATAAACAAAAAAAAAAAAAAACATGTTTATAAAAAGGGGCAGACTCACCCGAAAAACCAAAAATCGAAAAAATAAAATTGAATCCCAAGACAAATAAACGAAATATGTATTAAAAAACGTCAGTATGTATATTTTTGTAAAAAAAAACCATAAAAAACAAGAAAGACTATCAAAATTTTATTAGTATCCAATTTATTTATTTATATGCACTACATGTAAATTGCAGGGTTGCGACCGATACTATTGACGAAAATTTACGCAAAAAGTATCGAAAAAAGTATCAAGAAAGGTATCGAAAAACGTATCGATAAAAGTATCGAAAGCAAAAGTATCGTCGATAGTCGCAACCCTCGTAAATTGTAGGTTTCCATTCAGCTACTACTTTCCAAGATTAAGGGGCTGGTCTCCATCCCGCCACGTGTTCCCGAGATTAAGGGGAACAATATTAAACCTATAATGCATTTTCATATTTCACATATCGACAGCTTAATGTCAATGGGGCCTAGTATTTTTCTGGTAAGCGATTTTGATCCTTATTGTATAGTGCACATAGGTCATAAATCGTTTATCAGAAAATTACAGATAGGCCCTATTGACATTAAGCCATCGATATAGTACATAAAAATTGTGTCCATGGACTGGACATTCATATGCAGACTTCTGCTAAATAAAATCCACTACACGATAAATATAAAAAATATTTATTTTGAAATTGAAAATGTATTAATCAGAATACAATCAATTTGACTCACTAACTACTTTGAATGATCGTATCTCATCCGCCTTTTGAGAATAAGCCTTCAGATTTTATGACAATTCCTTATTCACGAAAATTAAAATAACAAAACACATTTTTTTTTTCGTGTCCGCTTAACAAGATGTGCGCTACAAAAAAGTCCTTAATCCATTCCGAATGGGTCAAATTAACAAATATGTTCATGGTCAAAAATAGATAACATTTGATAATGGTTGTTTTTTTTCTTATCGAGGACGCGTTTAGACAAAAAACGCGAAAGGACAATTTGACCCACTCGGAATGGATTAAGGACATTTTTTGGGAGTGGATAGGGGTTAAAAAAAATTGATTATTATTGTTATTTATGAACGGAGGCGTCCCTAGCTTTTTTGCCGCCCCAGCAAATCTCAAAATGGCCGCTTTTTTTGAGTTATTTTCGCTAATTCGTATGTCCATTTTCGGTTTTATCCCAATAACTTGGAACATACACCACACAGACTTCGATAATACAGAAATAATAGCTATTGAAAGTTCACAAATGAAACGTAATGTATCTTGCCGCCCCAGCATTTGCCTCTCTTTTTTGTATGACGGAACGCCTCCGTTTATGAACATAAGGAGAACTATACTAAATGATGATAGAAACTTTAGAACTGTATTACTATATATAGTATTAATACTATAGTTTTAATCTTATGCACTAATATTTTTAACTGCTTGAATCTGTTTTCTTATATTTTTTTTTTACACCACTGTAAGATTAGAAACAAAAAAAAATATTAATGAGTTAAAATCTCCAGGTAGTAATAAATGGACTAATTATCAATCAAATCACAAACATTTGCAAAACATAAAACAGCCGCAACCATTTATTGATGATAAATACAATTATCCAATAATAAATGCGTCTAATATTATAAAATATAATCGAAATGTAATGTCATCATCATCTGGAGCATCACCGATATCATCAGCATCATCAACACTTTTACCAACATTTCGGAAAGTTCCGAACACTATTGAGGCACTACCAGAACAAAAAGCTCTATTGTCATGCATTGTAGAGAATTCAGGTGATCGTACTGTAAGTATATATAGATTATATATAGATAAATTTTTTTCCTCCATATAGTGAATTTCGTCTATATAAAAAAAAAATCATAAAGTCAATTTTAAAGGGGGCTGTCATACAAAAAAAAAAAAAAATTAAAAATTGCAAACAAATTTACTCATTTTCAGGGTATAAGCCACTAGCACGAGGCGTGACTAATGTCAAAAAACAAAGTGCTGTGGGGCAAACAAACATGTTTATGCATAAATATAGTTCACTTTATATACACTGCATAGTTTACTTCCAAGTATACCTTATTTGGTTTACTCTTTTGTCAGTATACCTTGTAGAATATACTTTAGTATACCTCTAACGGTATACTTAAAACACCTTACGTAGTATATAAGTATAAAGAAAAATCATATACATTAGTATACCTTGCAAGGTGTATCTACTTCAAAGTCTACCATACAAAGGATATTTCATGAAAATATACCTTATAAAGTATATCTGTTATACCTAATAAAGTATTTTTGTATCTTTATATTACCTCCTACACGTTAAACCTCTACTTAATGTGCGGACGAGATAGTTGAGTTGTTAAAGGCGCATTATCATAAATTCTCAGCGCATGAGTTCGAATCGCGTCGGTGCCAAAAAACAAAATTGAAATAAAAAATAGATAAAGAAATGGAAATTAAGAAAAAAGTGGGGGAGAAACAAGAATATAAAAAATGGAAAATGGAAAATGTGAAATAAAAGAAATCATAATATATACCTTTGAAGGCATACTAAATACACCTCTCAAGGTATAGAAAAATAAAGAAAAATCTTTTTTTTTATACCTTGAAAGGAATACAATAGTATACCTTACAAAGTCATTATTGGAAAACATTATATACCCTGTAAAGAATACAAAATACGTAATATACTTTACAAGGTATACAAAGTGTTCCAATAATAACTATATAAGGTATACTATTGTATATACCTTATAAAGTATAATTTGTATACCAAAATTTACCACTAGGGTGGGTTGTGACATAAGTTTTAAAAAAAAAATATCATGTTTACGCGGATAAATTACCATGGCTATGGCAATTTAATAAAAAGAAAAAACAATCTCTTGCTTGATTTTTTTTACACTTTTAAAACGTTAGACCCTTTTCATTTTTTTCTTTAGGGCGGAGAAATTATTTATAATTACCCTTTTAAAAAATTGAACATCACAAATGTATGCTTTTTTTTGCCATTTTTATCGTATTAAATTGAACACCAAACTGTAGTATAATTTCCTCTCTACATTTTTTATCTACTTACTTCTTTTTTTTTTTTGTATATTTTATAAGTAGAGACAAGTATGAAGGGCAACTCTAAGTACAAGAAATAAGCTTTAAGCAGGGCTCTAACTATAAGTTTAGCTTGGCTGGGTCGATTCGATGCGACGCTCGCTGCTATTATTTTTGTTAATGGTGTTAGTTTCATGTTAAAACTTGGAACCCAGGAAAATAATACATTAGAGCTTATGTATATAGATCCAATATACATAAACTTTTGTATAAATGTACCACTATGTAAAAATGAGTGTAAAGGAAAAGGAACTTTGCCAAAAGATCACATATTATATATATAGTAATATAATTATAGTATATATAATTAATAATTATAGTATATATTATCCTTAACCCATATATTACATATATATATATATATATATAGAAGATAGACGTAAACGAAATACGAACTTCAGATTTTATTTTATACCAGCATTCTACAATGTTTTGTGTATAGGTAAAATAATGTAATTTTGGAATGGAAAGTCTATATGCACTCATTTACTGAACTCTCACAACTCACTGTTATGTAACGGCGACTAAGAGAGAAACGAATTATTTAGTATTTAGAACCATGAAATTAGGTTATAATAGTGTCTATATGCCGTTCACTACTACATATATCTATACTATTATGGTCATGCATATACAATATACATATAATGTTATTTCGGATATGCTAAAATAAATATTATCAGCATCGTACCATAGCCATTATACGGTACGCGTATTATATTACAGAGTTCAGATATATATCAAAAGTTTAGGTTAAAATCAAATAGTGTCGATTTATGGGTGTAAATCAAATATCCTCGTGATGAAATGTATAAGTTTAATCAAATTCACGTAACCGAACACATGTTTTACATCATATAATTTGTGATATTGAACAGTATATTTCTATCTTAAAAACTCTTTTTTAATTATTTAATTAGTATTTTTGTAAATGGTTGTTAAAAATGAATTATTAATCTTTAATGCTTCTTACTCTGGTAATAATAATGTGGATCAGCTAACCATAATTGAACTTATGAAATGAATAAATATAGAATTTGATTACAAATTAAAGAAAAAAAACATTATCATCAAAATAAATTATAATTTATAAAAAAAGAAAAAAAGTTGCGAATGCACAGATGAGCGGCGGATACAATTTATGAGCTGCGAATGCCAGATATCGCGGATAAAAGAATTATGCGGATAGTTTAATATAAAAAAACATTCGTAAAATATGATACATAAAAAGTAATTTGAATAAATTAGTTGGGCATCTCACACTAAATTGCGTATGACTACTTAATATTAATATTTTTATTTTAAAATGCATTCAAAATTATTTATTTGAATAATAAATAAAATCTAAATATTTTTTTCTAGAAATCTAGAAAATGGTTACATTTTAAATTGTTATTTTTACTACAGCACTACAGGTTTCTTGAATTAAATCATAAAAGTGTCTTCTGAATTGTTGGTCGAAGAAGCTTATAGTCAATAATTCCGCGGAATATTCGCGGATGCGGATAAATTTAAATCAGTACGGTAACTAGCTGATGCGGATGCAATTCTTTGTATCCGTGTACATTTCTAATAATTAGTACTCATGACTTGCAATGAATCCAGTCTTATATATATGTATTTTCAATCACAAAACATATTAACCTCTTAAAAACTAATTTAAAAAAGCGTAGAAACCAATTAAAAACTGAATTGAAATTGGTTTCCATTGCCCTTGCGGGAATTGTTTAAATCTATGTACAATAAAACAATAATAAAAATTTATAACATCCCAAATTTAATTCCCAAATATCCCGGATCTTTTTAAATAACCTTAATTGAGAGAAACAGAACAGCAACCGAGTTCCCCCTGTATCTTACTTTGTTCCTCACAGATTCGCGGGTAATTAGTCAGGATGAACTTCGAGAATTTCCCAAATATCCCAAATATCCCAGATTTTCTCAGATTACCTTAAGGCAGTGAATTGAAATAGCGTTCCTTCTGTATTCCACATCTTTCCTCAAAGATTTACTGCTAATTGGTTAAGATGAACTAATTACCTCAATTTACTGAATTCCAACGAAATTCGATCAGGGTATGGTCAGCTTGCGTTTAAGATGCAGTCGAGATGAGATCAGGAAGCAGGAGGAATTTTTAAAAATAAAAGTCATTTGCGGTATCTGTAAGCTTAGGACTTTCAGACGATGCCATAATAGGATCGGTAACCCCCTTCTCTTTCAAGAAAAGCGTCACGCATAGAAAAAAAAAACCAAACATGGAGTACTTCCAATACCGCTGGTGACCAGAGTTAACTCTAGGGGGTCAATCCAGTAAACTAGAATTGTCTAAAAGTACTGTATATTTTATACGCATGATAGTACAGTTCAGTTGGCAACTAACAAATAGCGCCGTCTCTGAAAATTTAAGAGAATTAAATTGCCCTACGACTATGTGTCGTCATTAGTCAATAAAATTGCTCTATAGCGTGTACAATATCGTTTTAGTATTTGTTTAAAAAGTAAATCGTACTAAATGTAATTTGTATAAGTATAATGTATTAATATGAAACTGTATTGCTTTGCTTCTATGCTAAATTGCTATTTAATATTGCAAAATGCATTATTTATGTTTAAACAAAATGAACTCTTTTTCTTTCTTCTTCCGATTGTGTTAAATGGAAAAAATAAAAAAAACTGCTTGATGGTGTTTTGTTAGCTACATTAAATTATTCTATAATAATTATAGTATTGTATAAAATTGCATGTAGTGATTCTTGTTAGTATCATCTATATATGTATGTGTTAAGTATAGGTGCGCACCGAAGCCCAAACAAACAAACGAAACAAGACGTATCTATATTATTTTATGTATGTAATATGGACTGTAATGTACATTGCTATATGCATACGTATGTATAGTTCATGTTGTGCACACACATTAAATTACATTATTTTGCAATTAAATTCACAACCGCCGCCGTCGCCTATATCCTTCTTCATTCCATTTCATTCATTTCTCACACCATTTCGTTTCACCATCAACTAACAATGTAAGTTAGCTAAAGGTACTGTGTAATATTTTGGTTTTCTATATACCTACCTACGAAAATTTTGCAATATATAAATTATATACATACCATATAGTGTAAAATTTTCGTAGTATATTTGGTTATATACCTATCTATCTATCTATATAGTCAATTATACTTATTAAATATTATATTTAGGTTTGGTAGGTTTGTAAAGAGATTTTCTATTTGGGAAATATATACTTCAGTTCTCTACTACCATGCTATGTTTTTAGTTTTATAGCTATTATATCTAAAACATTCTAAAAGCTGATTTTGATATTATATTAATATGTACGTAAGTGTAAGATTGAGAACATTAATGTGTTTGTTCCTATAAATG
Source organism: Catotricha subobsoleta (assembly GCA_011634745.2). NCBI lineage: Eukaryota > Metazoa > Arthropoda > Insecta > Diptera > Cecidomyiidae > Catotricha > Catotricha subobsoleta. The sequence goes on from JAABKK020057463.1 coordinate 7,965, forward strand.
GATTTTAAAGGTAAAGGTAAAGATGGATGGAATAGTGATGGTGGTGGTGATGGTGAAGTGTTGAATATGCATAATAATATTGTATTTTAAGATGATAAGATCGTTGTACATTAAGTGGGTGGAGATGAGAGTAAAAGGATTATAATTTAAATATAATAAGAACGAAGAAGAGTCAAGCTGAATAAGCTTTTATATCTATACAAAAACACAATATATATATACATATATATATATATATATATTATGTATATTTCACACATATATATACGTGTATTATATATTTGGCTATAACAAACACCTAATTTGCATTAATTTATAATAAGTGGCCACAGAAATTGTTAAATTGTAAGATGGGTCCAGATTAACGAACTTTATAGAAATAATTGTCATCAATAGAAAGGTCTTTAATGCTTATATATGTAATTTGGTTTCCGTTTATATTGCACAATTATTTTGTCACTATAAACAACAAAAAAAACCAAAAAAAATAAATAAACCTTTTGTTATTTGATCTCTGTTTCATTTAGCCGGCATGTTGTAGAAAACTAGAATACATGGGCTCCAGGTTTAATGCGTTTATATGTCATCGTTTTTGACTAAAAAGTTTTATTATCCAAAGGTGGAAAAAACTAGAGGCTTGAAATATAGCGTATACTTATTTTGATGAAAACTTTAGCTGAAATTTCAAAATACCTTCTTTATACAATTGTTATAAAACTATGTATTGGTTTTATAATTTATTTATTGAAATCACATAGAAGTTTCGAAGTGAGGTTTGCGGGCAAGACTTTCCATTCATCGTGTACGATATTTCACAATTGTAGACCAATTACTAAATTCAAGCCAACATTTTTCACAAATCTTGAAATATTAAAATTATAATATATACAAATGCGCGTACAAATAATATGGCAATCGCTAATTGAAAATAACTTTGTGAAAATTAAAATCAAATTAAAATTAAAAAGATATATTTTTTTATTTATTTTTTTATCGTAATATAAATTTATTTGCTCAAATAAATTTGCTCATAGATTCTATTAAAATGTCAATAGGCGAATTTTCTATTTTCTATTTAAAAATTATAAATCACGATAAAGACAAATTTTGATGTTTGGACACAAAGAAATTGAATTTATGTCCATTGTATAAAAAGATAAAAAAAAACAAAAAAACTATAATGCACATATTGACTATATCGAAAATATCGTTTCTATATTATATTGTTGTCAGTGTAATAGAATTTAACTAAAATCATTAAAACAATTTATTAGATTATCTAAATTTCAATAAATATTATGGGAAAAATAAAACAGCAATGTTTTTGCATGCGTTTTTACAACTACCACGCCAAAGGTAAACATCACACGGTAAAACAATATTCGTAATTATTGTTTTGTGTGAACAAGAATTAAAAATATTGTTTTTTTTTTGTCATTTCGCCCAAAATTTACATGTAAAAAAGAAAACATATAAAATGATTAAAATCGTATTATGTAATATATGAACAGCGCCTTAGTCGATTTTGATTCAGCATACCAAAACATACGAAATCATACAAAACCTTACCAAACGATTCAAGCATACCGAGCTATTGGTTGGTTAACTAAAACGTAACTAAGAACTGTCAAATTTCAACTGACCGCATTTAGCATACCACAACATACCAAATCCTTTCAAACTCATCATACCGTGCGCAATGTTTTGGTATGCTGAGTCGAAATCGACTATTAGGGTGAAGCGAAAATCACTTTTTTTCGAATTTCGTTTTGGAACTATGCGGTAAAGTTGCCTATTATGCACTTTCTGAGCTGATTTTTTTTTGGGTTGATTGAAGGTTATTCACCCTCCCCAAATCAAAACCCAAAAAAAAATCTCCTCGGGGGGGTGTATGCGTAATTGAAATTTAAAAATGGTTTTGATCATGATGATACATATACATATCTCCTATTTGCAGGTCCCTGAGCGATTGAACTGAAAGTTCACTTAGTTGTTCTTAACTCAATATTCAGTTTAATAGCACAGGGTTCTGCAAATAGCACACTCTAATTTCTACGTATTTTAAAATATTTTTTTTTAGCATATGTGGATTATATTGCGTAGCAGTTACAATGCAACATATGTTATAAATTATGAAAATAGCAACAGCCACCCACTTTCTCGTTAAATGTAAAATTATAACCAGCTAACAAGTGAACAATTTAACCAATAACTTAATTGCACATTGTGTATCCTAAACACAGAGCGAGAGTTAGTACCTCTGTGCTACATTTATTTACCATTATAAAAACATTCATTCATGCATTATATAACTTATTAGAATAAAGAATCTATTAATATAGTGGAGATAAGCAGGTCTGCTGGTCTACTCATAGACGTTTTACAGTATAGCGAATGACTGCGCCATGTATGGAATTACTATTGCATAGCCAAGAGTTGGGGGTGGGGTATTTCTTAACCTAAATATGTCTTACTTTATTAAACTTCATTTTTTAGAAATTTTGAAAAAAATTAAGTATTGGTTTGGCAATTTTTTTTTTTACCATTTATGAAATTATGGAAATTTTGCCCCCTTTTTTTTTGAGCGTTATATCCCCCTCTTTTTTTTGCAGTATAGCCTTCTGGATCTCAAGATTGGCCGAGTGGATTTTGATGGTCGATATATCAAAAGACGCAATTTTTTTACTTCATTTTTGAAAAAAATGAAGTATAGGTTTAGTGATTTTTTTTTTTTTTTGTTCACTTTCTTTTGG
>JAABKK020057464.1:0-10713 GCA_011634745.2 Catotricha subobsoleta
CAGTGAATATATTCACGTTCGTTTTGTGAATATTTTCATGTATTCATGAATATTCACGCTCACTCGAAAATGCCTATTATTTTCAGTAATTTCTTTTTAGAAAAAATAAAATTTTATTAATGCCTGTTGATTAAGGAGATTTTTTGTACCTCAGTTTGAGTCTGCAAAAAGCAGAGTTGTTAAAAAAACATGTTATTTTGTAAAAAAAAAAAAAAACCAAATTTGTTTAAAACATGTTTTTGAAGCAAAAAATATTTTTTATAAAACTTAAGACTAAAACTAGTCAGCAAAGATATATGAAAAAATAAATATAAATAGGGGCCAGCTATGTTTCTATCCATATCCACATCATAACCAGTCATTTCATGCCGTCGATCGGTAGAAAATCTACAGGGCAGTCCATTGATCATTTTTAGGTTTTTGTCTTGCACCCCCTGTAGCTTTTTGATATGCGTAGCAGCTGATTGGTACCACACTGGTCCACCATATGTCACTATTGGTCTGATGATTCCTCTGTAGATGTTGTTTTTGTTCCTGAGTGATAATTTTTATTTTTTAGCCAATAACGGGTAGAGACAGTTGCCTAAATACAGTATATCGTTTTACTGTAGATTATACTGTAGATTATACGAAGAACTCAGAGCCAAAAAGGTGACCAACTGTTTTTTTCTGCTATACGATTTTGATCTTTATATGCATAACGCATAAAGATCAAAATTGCATAGCAGAAAAAAACAGTTGGTCGCCTTTGGCTCTGAGCCCTTCATATAAAGTCTGTATATCGGAGTCTCTTGTGTTTCTTTCCCGTTAGACAAGCTATCTTAGATTGTCTTAAGACTATTTTTTGAAGAAAAAAAAAAACATTGTGCTTTAAGCCGTAACAACCAGCGAAAAGTCTAAAAAAGGATAATCTTTTTCATTATTGATTTCTATAAAAAAAAACTAATTCATTTTGATAAGTTGATAAGTTGACAAAATGGACAACTAATTGTATCTGGTATGATTCTTGCTTAATTTTCTTCAAATATTCAGTAAGAATCTGCTAAAAATGTAAATACATAATCCGAAAAACTAGCGACTACAGCCTTGATAATAATAAAATAAATTCAACAACAGAAATTGTCTAATAATTTATTAAGATATAAATTAATTATTGAATAACAAAACGATTATATTTATCATTTCAATTTAAATTGAAATAAAAGAAAATGCCGGGAATGGTTTGTACCATAATAAAATGTTCATAAGCTTCTCGGGTATGCATACCATGCCGTCTACACTATTGAACTATATGTGCGGGCGGGTAAACCTTTAATTCTTATTATATAACAAATTGTTGTCACGTACAGCAATACACCAGCTGTCTGTATAGACCGTCGTCATAATTTTCTATAAAAATTAACACCGTGTAAAGTAGAGTATAGAAATAACCTAAGCATTAATATTTTTGCTATTAAAGCAATATAAGTGATATCTGATATCGTACACAAACAAAATATTTTATAATTGTTGAATTTAATAAAAAATATATATAATATTTTTTGATTATTGCTCAATCATCACTCAAAGTATATTGCTGATAATCGAGCTGATAATTAAATTAAATGTGTTTTGTCAGGGTGAAAATTTAGTGGATATTGAAAGTAGGAATCTGTAACGTGTTCATTATAATACTCAAAAATTAAAAAAAAATTGAAAATTTGTAAATGGTCATTCACAGTGTTCGTAATAGCTGTTTTATTTAATTCAGAAACTAAAATTTAAAAAAACAGAGTGATTTTTGAATATGTCTAGCTTTTTCTTAATTTGTGTCATTACATCACTTCGGTTTATAGTACTTTCTGATATGTTATTTTGTTAAAAGTGAATTTAAATTAATTCATTTATATTTTACAGATAAACTTCGATTAGCGATAACGTAATTCTAATTGCTTACTATTTACACATTTATTTTATTTATTTATAAGTATTTTCCTTCTTTTTTTTTTTTTTTTTTGAACAATTATTTTTGACAGGTCATGATCGCATACGTTGATCAAATTTCCATATTAATTATCAACCGAAGTTTCATTTCATAATAATTAAAAGAAATTTGTCCAAACCCCTTTTGTATAAATAAATATTTGGTATAACTCTATGATATATTTTAATTTTAATTCATATCACAAATCACGTTAAAGATCAATCAGACAATCCGATAAATTTCAATGAAACTTTATTTCACACGTTTTTTTTTTTAATAAGAAATAAAATAAAAATAGTAATATATTATATTTATATCATCTCATTGAATACTAATTAATTAAATATAATATTTTGAACACGCATCGGCATCGAGAATTACATTACTTTAGATAATATCTACTAAAAGAGTTAACTAATAGTACTTACGTATTCATATTTTATTTCAATATTTCTTTCTATTTCGGAATTTTTTAATTCGTTACAGGGTATAGTTTATGTAAGGGTATAGCAACTTTTAGAAATTTGTAGGCAAAACGATATAATTTTTTTTTTTTTTTTTTTAATATTTGTAGTTTTAAGAAATGTTGATGTAAATGTAACGTGTGTTTTCTGTCTTAAGATTTCAAAATGTTTTTATTTTCCTTAACTTTATGTGTGATCCCGATCTTGAAATTAGCAGATTCACCAAGAACCTATTCAATTAAAAATATAAAACTAATAAATTTAATTTTTATTAAATTGATTAACGAAATTAATGTGCTCACTGTCTATAGAACCGTGAACATACATCAGTATAAATTCTACATCAATCGAATATAAAAAAAATCCATCACTATCAGCTACTTTATTTAAATTTATTATGTGTCTACCTATGCTACATATGCATCACTGAATATTTACATGTATCTATAATAGATTTTGTTTTATATATATATGTATCTATTAAGCTCCTTCATTTTCTACTGTCTGTCATTTTAAAACATAATATAATAGTTCAGATAATATCGAAAACACACACAAACTTTTAAGACATTTCATTGCGACATCAAAGAAAATTGACTGAAGTTGGCGGTCGCGAGCGTGGTAAATTCTATATACACATTTAATTTATATATAATTTAATTTCTTTACCTATTTGTAGTTTGTATACTGTTTTAACATTGATTTTCTAAATAATTAATTTCATTCATATATTACCTACTCGTATTTATATCCTCATCAATCTATCTATATTCTTGATTATAATATCCGTACAAAACATAGCATTTAATAAACGATGGTATAAACTCTATATACTTATCTGGGATTTATATACGTTTTCATTTTGTTACTTTGTGCGTAGGTATAGTGCTAATTGATATTATCCATATAAAAAAAATGAATTGAAATGAAATTATTTTAAATGTTTTTGTTGGTTTTCTCTTCTTTTTTTTTTTGTGAATTTCGTATGTTTTTACTAAAAATAAAATTTATGAAAATAAAATTGAATTTATTATTTATACAACCTGGACTGGATGTCAAACGATTCACCATCAGTGGCGCTAGAGGTCGACAACCTACAGAAAGCTGGACGCGTTCTTTATAGGATAAGCAGCTGATTTTTAAGTTTTTTTTTTTTGTTCATTCTGATGATAAAATTTAAAAATATCAAAATATCAAAATATCAAAATATCATCAAACCAAGAATGAAGAAACAAATTCGTAAAGTAAGTACCGCAACTAAAAAGAATGTTTAAACTGACGTTTTTTCTTTCTCGATAATTCGAAATTATATTTAACAGAATTGAGCAAATCATAATACCCAAAATGAAAATCTGCGCTTCTGATTTTAGTGGTAATGAATTTCTATTTTTATATCTTTTATACTCATGAAAAATGTTATGTTAAATTCTACCTTGTTTTATGTGAAATTAAAGATTTTGTGTCAATATAAAAATTGCGTGCACAATCTGCACAACCTTCTATTTTACGCTTTATAGCTTCATACTCATTGTACTTAAATAGTTTTCAAGTATTTTTAAAAAAAAAAAAAAAAAATTTTTTCACTAATTTATGCGCATTTTTCTGTTTACAACATAAAAATACCTCTAATATACATTCTGATTTGTATTTCATTATGAAATATATCTGATTTAAAATTATGAAAACCTAACGACATAATAAATAATATAAAAAGAAAATCGTTTTCATCCATTTAGCAATTGTATATTCGACTGAGACTCTTTAAAAGTCCATCCATACTAATAATAATAATAATAATAATAATAATGCACGGCTTGATATTGTTTTTTCTTTCTTTTGATTCTGATGATATTAAACGTAAAATGAGTATAATAAGACCATAACCTATTACATACAAAAATTAAATCTAATAAAAAATATACCTTCTAAAGTAAATCATTAAACAAAATCTCCCATTAAGATGGCTATCGTAAGTTTGTTCATTAAAAAAAATAATTTGTATTTATACTTTATTGTGGTCATATATTTCTCAACCCTTTTTTTTTTTTATTGTTGTATGTTTTATCTTGAAAACCGAAAAAAAAAATAATAATAATAATAATAATAAATAATGTTTTTAATCATGGGGGTTATTATATGTGTGTTGTGTATGTAGACGTACCGATGTATAGCTATAAGCTCATCAGTGGGGTTTGAAAATATAGATAGATTAGATATGTATGTACCTACTACCTACACTATGTACTCCTAATATCATCCTATACAATGTAAGGTTTCGTATACTTATTAGGTACAGCTTGAGTTTAAAATAAAGAAGAAAAGTTTCCGTATTGTTTTTTTTTTTATACAACGGACTAAAGTATTTATTAATAAATAAACCTACCTTTTGTTTTGTATTTTACCAGTGAATGGGGTTGCTATGAAAACTTCTTGGAAACGGTATTATTTCTCTCAATATTTTTTAATGGTATATTTTACATTTTTTCATTTTGTCTGTAGAATACAAAACCTTTTAAAAATTGTTATGATTGTTCTTATTTTAAACGTAAGCAATAAAAATAAATATTTCACATTTGCTAATAATTTTCCATATATCGTTAATGGATTTGCAATGGCGATGTGATTTTTCAAAATAATATCAATATCAATAATCCGAATTTATCAACGACAAAAGAAAACTAAGTCAAACGCGACGATATAATTAATTGATGATTAATGGATATAGGAAATTTCACTTAATGAAAATTAATCGCAGCTAAAGCCTACACAATACAGATATCCAATAAGTAGTGAACAAAAAAGCAGCAATAGATTATTTATATACAAACAATATCAAATCAAATAAAAGAAAAACGTATATATATATATATAAATATATATATATATATACATATCAGGGCGTCGAACTACTTCGAATTTGGTTCCGGTTTTGGGTTCTGTTTCAATCTAAAAAAAAAATCTGTTCCATTTCCGGTTCAGGTTCAGTTCCAACCAAAATTTAAAAAAAAATTGCAAAATATCCAAAATAGTTTCCATTTAATATGTTACAGCTTATACTTATAGTATGATTATTACACTAATATAAAAAATATAAGAAATATTAGAAGGCATTTATTTAACTGCGGGTCTAACTGTAACTACCTACGCAATTGTATTATATTAAATATAAAAACCAATTTTTTGATCGGAACTGAAAATTGAACCAATAAAAATTCGGATTCAGTTCCGTTCCGGTTCCTCTCAAATTTGGTCAAAAACTTCGTTCGGAACGGTTCCTTTTTTTCCTGGTTCAGTTCCGGTTCGACGCCCTGATACATATATGTAAAAACGATCCCAAACAAATAAACCGTGTAAAATTTCATGTTCAGTAGGTATTTATCATTAATAAATAAGACAAACTTTTAATTTAAAAAAAAAAATAAAAATAAACAAAAGCAAACATAAAAAAAAAATACAGTGGCGTCGATGTCGTGGTCATCAGATCATGTATTGTTTGGACGCACCCACGTACACGACTATATAGCTGTATGTAGAGCTCTCTCTCGGATACCCTCATTTATGGTCTGAAATTAAATTATAAATTTCATTTGATAAATTATTTCTCATTTATTTGGTTAAAATGAAACACGACAACATGATATATAAAATAGTTAGTTGGGTAGGCCCACCAACTGAGAACTACGATGGAGTACATTTATTAATATTACTATTATTATATTCTTTTGTTTTGTTTGTACTGCTGCTGATGTATTGTCTTGTATAGATTACCGGATTGCCCTTTAAACCATATTATTATAAAAGTCACATACTACTGAACCTCAAATTGAATAGCTGACTTAACTCAACTGAAATTTATCCATTACTTACATTTTAAATAACCAGAATCATTTTTATAATTTATTTACTCTTAAAACTGTCTATATTTGGATACAGGCTTGCATATAGTTTTTCTTTCTTTCCAATTTTTTATTTAAACGGAATATATAATATTAATTTGATTCATTTACTTGAAATTACCGCCATTGTCATATTATTAATTTTCTGTCTTTTTTGTTAATTTATTTCATTTCTTTTTTCATTTTAATTTTATGTTATATTATAAATAAACAACGTGATGATTAGTTTGTTTTCAGTTCGCATTCTCACTCTCATTCAATTTTGTTATATATTGATGATGTTTCGCGGTGTTTGCGATGAAATGCGTACTAAATATTATGTTATTATGCGGAGGATGATGGATAATGATAAAATGTGATATTGTTGTCGTGATACTTTTGAACGCATACATGATGATAATATTGATGTGGCATAGCAAATAACATGCTTAACACATCATTTAATGTGAAAATAAGGCCTAAAGATAAATTACTGGTTAATTGTGTATCACAATTTAACATCATTTTATTCACAACCCAGAACTAAGCAATAATAAATAATAATTGCCTTATGATTTTCATATCACTTTTGAATAATTATGAATAAATCATATTAAAGAACTTTTTCTTTCTGTTAAAGATCTCTTATGTAGGTAGTTGGTATATATATTTAAGATATCCCACAATCTTTGCTCGATGCATATTAAAAATTATAGTTTAAATTACAAAACGAGCCACAAGTTTAATAATACATATTTTTTTCTCCTCTCTTTTAGTAATTTTTTTTTTTTTAAATAAAGTAATTTCTCAACAGAATATTTACGAATCCATCGAATAACAAAAAGCAATAGGGAATTTATATTTTTTTTATTAATGACTATACAAAATGAAAGAAGTAAAAGAATAAATTGGTTTTTAATCAAAGAACAACTTTCCAGAAGGAAGTGAGAATGGAATTCTAATAAAAATTAAATAAATTTACATAACTCATAAATTTATTCGTTTTTTATATTTAAATTTTTCATTATTTAAAGAAAAAAAAAAGTTGGAGGATGTCGTTAGAAAAACAGCAGGTGCTCTATTCATTATTATTGTTACATTGATCATGCCATAATGCTTTTCCTCTGCACTATCGAACCGTTCATTACATGAAAAAAAATAAAAATATTATTGATCAATGATCGTTCTCGCGTACAATGATTTCATAATTACAAAAATATTTAAATTAGTTATTAGTTGCTGGTCGGTCTATTTCAGTTTCTTTAATTACATTTCAAAGATAACGAATGCAATATATATTGTTATTTAATGTTATGATGCGTCCAAAAACTGATAATAAATTAATTTATGTCAAATGTTAATAATGTTAGATCGACATAAGTATATCTAGTTAAAATTTAATTTCAATTTTCCAATCACGTAGGTAACCACTCCAACTAATAATTAGTATAATTAATGCGTCCGACTCATTATTGTATAATATATTTGATATGATGCTAAATCTGAATGCTGTTAAATTTATCTAGTTAGCTGTGCTGAAAGGTAAAATGGATAGAAATATGATAATGATATTAAGTGTTATTTACACCAATTCTATATTACTGAGTAATTTTAGAAGAACATATATAGATATATTAGAGATGTGCACGGATATCAAAAATTGTATCTGCATGCGCATCCTCAAGTATCCGCACTGATTTAAATTTATCCACGGATATTATGTAATTAATTTCATTACTGACTGTATAAGAGTCTCGACCAATAATTTCTAGAAGACTAGGGCAGAGAGATTTTGTTACTGAATTGATTTGTTTACCGTTTTTAGTTTATTTAGAGTGAAACGAGATTCATGAGGAGCTAATTTTATTAAATTTGATGTCAATTTAGTGTGAGAGCTGCCCAACAAATTTATTCAAATTATTTTTTTAAGTATAATATTTGTATCAAACATTCTTTTATCCGCAATATCCGCATCCGCAAGTCATAAATTGTATCCGCATCCGCCGCTCATCTCTAATATATAGGAACATCTTTTTTACAGCAATTAACAGTTGTATTGAGTCCACTATAAATGAATAGTTATGAGTTTTTAATGCATTATAATTTCAATCAAATGAAAATCTACAGCTTTGTTTTCATTTAAGTGCCGTCCATGTATAGACTAGACATTAACGTTCTCTAAATAGGCGTACAATTTTCTCTGTTTACAGACATGAATATGCTAACAAAATGCAAATTTTATGTCAATCAAAGAAAACAAATATCTACATAAAGTACAAAACATAATACATATATGAGAATAAAGCACATGTTAATTGGTAAATGTATGTATGATTGCAACTTAAAATTATGATTATTGGAAGATGAAAACCAGTCAATTTTCGTAATTGAATAATTATTAATATATTCGTTAAATTATAAATGTATGTTATCCACACATAACATATTTTATTTCATATTTAAGATTTCATAAAATTAATACAGCGCATGAGTTACAGGTAATTATGAATTAAAAATATTTATTGCAATTACATTCAAATAAATTGAATTTAGTTTTTTTCTAATTGAATTTAATTTTAGTTTATATCAATATGTGTATGTGTATATATAACGCTGTTTCAAAGCTTTGTGTTCTTTATATCAACGAAGAAAATTATGTCGTATTTTTTTGTTTATTCGTGTGAAATAAATAATGTTTTTCTTCAAACTAAGATTTTTAAAATGGAAAATTGTTATTCTATAAAGAACTGAAAAATGTAAGTTGAGATATATAGAGATATATATAGTTTAAATGGATGTTTATACTGCAAAAATAGAATAAGATATTCCGACACATGCCTAGACAATAATAATCAATTTAGGTATACCGTCTTATTTGACATTTTTCTGTTCAAATAAAAACAAAATAATAGAAAACATCATATTGTACTTTGAAAAAATGTTTTCTTATTTATATTCCCATATACTATTACCAAAGTGTTACACCTGGGATTCTATTTATAATTCGTTCGGTGCCAGTTTAATTTCCGATTCGAATGGAAAGAGTTTGATTTGAATTAACTTTAAGTAGACTAAATAATAATAATAATAATAAATGTTAATTTGAAGAAGAGAAACTCTCACGTCTCACAGATCACATTTAATATAAAAGTTAATATACATCAAACATTAAATTAAGTCCTGCGGGACAATGACATACTGATATTAACTTACTCAATGTATGATATTATCAAATTGTGAACGTGGTCTTTAATTTCCGAGCGACGCTCTGCTTATAAGGAAATTTTTCAGATTAAATATTACGATACGCAATGCAAATGGCTTTTGTATAAAAACATATTAACGATAGCATTACAAAAAAGTTATTAAATAACAAATTATGATTGAATAGATTTGATATTCGTTCATATTTGAAATTGGTTCTGAGAAAAGATTGAAATAAATAGCTATTCTGATTTGCTATGAACCAACATAATTCAAATTTACTAATATTACAATAAATATATTGAATTTCGCTAGTACATCGGAATCAGATATAAATAACATATTAAATTTATAATTATATTAGATATATCTGTAAGAGCTTCTGACTATAAAGAAATAGTTGTAATACAAACACTTTATTAAATATTAAATCAATCAATAATTTTTTATACAGAGTGTTTCAACTTCTTGATTTTGACTTTAAGGTAAAATAAAATAATAGTAGGTTTAGCACGTTTTAATATGTCTAACGTTTTATTGTAACGTGCCTAATGGTAGAAAGTGATTCATTTTTGACTATATTACAAGGAATTTTTCTTAACTAAAATACATGTACAATTTTCTGTGACCCTTTAATTAATTAATAACATTTTATCCACAAACAGACCAGATATTTTAACGTTAATCATAGCATGATTACCATACCCAATGATGGTCCATTAAAAGTATGATTATCATAGGGTATGTTAATTATAGTTTTTTGTTATGATTATCATAGTACAATTAACTTGCACGACCTATTTGACATTATACGTAAGAAATTCATTGTGAATATGCATCATTAAAAGACCAGGACAACCTTCTTTTCAATAAATTGATTTTTAAGTGTGTACGCAAACTATGATTATCATACCATATAATAATCATCTTACAATAAACAACTACAATTAATTACAAGTGAGTACGTAGTGCGTGCCTATTAGGGCACGAAAACCGGATATCCGTTTTCAAACTATTCGGTTTAAAATTATCCGGAACTGCCTAACGGACTTTAAAATACATATTTATTTTTGAGAAGACATCATATAATTTTTTTTCAGCATTATATTTTATACAGCAGGTATTACTAGTCATCATCTGTAGCGCTACAACCCGAGGTGGGTCTTGGCTTGCACACGTTAATGTGCTCTCGAAAGCAGATGGGTTC
>JAABKK020057465.1:0-10711 GCA_011634745.2 Catotricha subobsoleta
GTTTATACCATTATTATTTTTTTAAAAAAACCTATCAAACTGTACCCATGAAGTATGGTTCACAAAAAGGCTGTTCCGCTGTGCTATCGGTGTCTATATTTGTTTTCTGATGATATTCCCAATTACTTGATAATGAAAGTACCTTTTTACTGTAATTTTAAATTAAGTTATAAGTTCTGCACAAAAGCGCCTTCTAACAGCATTCACCTAAATTTATAATAAAGATCCAATAATATCCATTAATATCCCAAGGGCGGATCCAGACACATATTTCGGGGGGAGGCGAAAATGAAATTAGTATAGAACCAAGCTGCCAATTATATTGATACAGAACTTCATTTTTCCGAGTATTGATTTATTTTATTTACTAAATAATTCTAGTCTAAATCGTTAATTCTAGTCTTGCTCTTTATTCTCATTAATTAAGCGATAAAAAAAATGCATATTTATATGAAAAAAAAAAGTTCATGTTGATTTTTCTAAGGACTGAGTGGACGGATTTTGATGATTGGCCTCCCGTTGGACGCAAAGTTTAAACGGCATTAAAATATTTATGTTTTGTTTTTGTCTTGAGCTGTTTTTGATTATAGGGTTGTAAAATCAAAAAAACTGTTTTTTAAAAGAAGTTCAAAAACATTTTTTTTTTAATTTTCGAACCGAAAACAAAAGCAGATAAAACTAACTTTAGAGATTTTTCAGTTCGTGTATGTAAATCAAACAAAAATTAATAAAAACAATAGAAGTTAACACTTAAAAATATATTTGAATGGATCTAAGAATATTCTGGTTATAAATATTAAATTTAGAAAAATTTTGAATTTTGCGAGTCCAATTTTCGATCGATTTTGATTTTTGCATGTCAAAAATGCATATGAATGGATTTAAAAAAAAAATCAATGTCTATTTTAATTTCAAATCATTTTGATTTGATTTGATTTTGATTGATTTTGCGTGTTTAATTATCGATCGATTTTAATTTTTGCAATTCTACACGGCTATTCAGGCATATTTTCTTTTAATTTTACTTTTACTTTTAACTCTTCGATAAAAGTTTTTGAGTTAAAAGACGTTTCACGTGAAACTCTTTTACTTTTAACTCTAATATTTTACTTTTAACTGTTGTCTTACTTTTATGTACATTTTCATATTCATGTGACATGAAGTATAAGTAAACCACAACTATGCATTTTGAAAACTATTTATTCGGTCATTTATTATTAAATGATAATTTACCGAAGAGTTAAAAGTAAAATTAAAAGAAAATATGCCTGAATAGCCGTGCTAATTTCCGAGATTCCACTGTATTTTGACGGTAATTCGATTCTGAATCCAACGATGGCTCAATCATCAAAATCCGTCTACAAAATTCTGAGAAAAAGCAAAACAAGTGAGCAAAAATGAAGTAAAACCGCTGTATGCATTTTGAAAAACTTGTATTTGGGGGGGGGGCGATCGCCCTATCGACCCCGCCTGGATCCGCCAATGAATATCCATTATATTCAAGTTTAAAACACACGGTACCGACAATTTTTATAATGTTGTCGTTCACGGGACATCCCGTTCTATTCTCTGAAAAATATATAAAATATGTCTAGCTTGTATGGTAGTGAAACAAAAGTAATTTTTATGTGAGTGTGACCAAAGTGTACATAAATATAGACTAATAAATTAAGCTATTCTACAATACAACACATTCCCAAAGAGATTAATAACAAATCAAAATTGTTTCAATTAATTTTCCTAAAAAATACATGACATGGATCAGCCATAGTATTTTTTTATTTTATTCAGACCTGGTTGAGAATTGATTCCTCGTTTCCAAGCACCATACCCAAATACCACTATGCTGGTGTTGATACAAATCAATTGAGAATTTATTTTCAAAGTGACTAATTTTCAACAACTTCTTTCACCAAACCAACGAAACTTTCGCACCTGACAGAACATTTTTTCCACCGTGAAATTCGATTTACTTTCTAACACGGTACTCGATACAGCAGTTAATGAAGTGTACGAATTGAATTCACAATTATCATTTTTCATACTCTCACCACTGCACAGGTAGAATATTAATATTTATCACGAAAAATTCGTAAGGTCAAGTCACGTGTCTGAATGGCAATTAAAGTAAATGAAGAAATCTAAATCTAAATTAATTCTCTCAATGACAGTTAACCATTTCTTAAACATTGAAAATTCACATCTCTTTGCAGTGCGATGTGATTCTTTATTTATTTAGGTATGATTATGTAAATCTGAATGTGCTTTTCCTTCTTCTTTTTATTTTTAAATCAAAAAAGCAAAAGAAAAAACACAATCTAATTTCCTTTTTAGCCAAAATTCAATTTCCATAATCGCATTTTTAATCGCGTATACGCTTTATTATTATGATTATTTTTTATATATTTCAATGTTAGACGGTGGCGGATAATATGATAGGGAAGGAATTGCTTTTAAAGTAAAGAATGTCAAAATAGCAATACACAACAAATATAAAATTATATGTTGTTGAATTTTATTTTTCATAAGAAATTTTGAAAGTTTATGATTTTTGTGATGCCATTGCAAATAGTTTTTAGGTAACATATAAAATACCAATATTTTTTGTACTGAATTTAAGAAATAATATGATTCAACATTTTTGATTTTGCTTATGCACATTACCTCGCATTCTATACTCAAATTCAATTCATATATTAATTTTTTTCAACTGAAATAAAATGTTCCAAATTCTCATTCAAATGAACTATAAACAGATATTTGCGCTACAGGCATAGGTGCGCTCGCTTTTATTTTTTGGAAGGGGGAACATTTGAAAAAAAAAAAAAAATTAAAACCGAAAAAAAGGTCCTTACTTTCACAACAGTCCAAAATTGTCTAAGCCAACCAAAAGTCATCTAGCACAATTAAAGGTTATATACGACTCCCGAAGAGAGCTTTGTACAACGCGTTTAAAAAAGCGTAATGATCATTGCACAATCCTTAAGACGGACGAGTTTAGAACCACAAAATTGTTTAGTAGATGTTTTAATGTTAATAATATTTCACCAACACATCATCGCTATGTCCACTGTCCTAGGTGACATAAAACCTGGACCTGGCACAGGGACATAAATGCCCCGCAAAACATTTTGTACATTGGTATGTGCTCATTGAAAGGCAGAATACCAAACAGTAATTTTCGTCGGGGCAATACAGTTATAGTGTTGGCACGATCTTAGATTAAAGATCACGATCTTTTGTAATGATCTAGATCATTTTGAAATCGCGATATTTATGGCAAAGAAATATCACTATTAGATCATTTTATAAAATTTAATGTCATAATTACCAATTCGATTTTTTTTGTGGCTTCAACACGTTTCATGAAATTCTAACAATAAACTTTTTTTCGAAAAAAGGTGAAAAAAGGTGAAAAAAGGTCAAGAAACTATTAGTTTCGCAATTTTTTTTTTTTTAGATCTCAGAACCCAGGTTGGATTTTGATGGCCAATATTCCAAAAGATACAGAATTTTTTTTAAAGAAAAATATACATCGTACGCCAACACTGAATTCAACAGATAACCCAATGGTAAATTGGGATGCTTTTGTTGACTTTACTATAGTAAGTTTTTCTACTTATTCATGGAAATAGAAAATTTATAAATTTTATTCCACAATAATAAATTATCATTATCAAATGTAGCACCATTTGCCAAAAACGATTTCCGTATGCGTATACCATAATATAAATGACGATTTTCGTTCGCTTATAAAATTTGATTCATCCTGAATTCAATGTATACGTACATACATATACCTATTCCGTTTCCCTATTATCTATAACTATATCATCAAAAATAATATTTGGTTCAATTTTTTTTTTTTTTATAAATAAACGGGTCAATTTTGCATCATCATCATCATTGTCATACACTATCAAAGCCCCTTTCATTTTATATTGTACATATATAGAGATAAATGATTATTGTCGTCCTTGATGGTCCTTGATGATCCTTGTTCTTTATACATAATACATATACGAATATATATGCACAACAAATACTCAAAAAGATAAAATATCGTATCGAGTATAATGTGAAGAGGATGTTATGGCTGGATATCCAATTTCTATTATGTGTGCGTTTTTCTATAATATTTTTCTTCTTCTTTTTTTTATAATATGATGGCCATGTATTTTGTAAAAATTCATTTTGTATGGATTACATGGCATCCGTATCCGCCAAACCTTCATCTATAGCTAGCTTCTACAGCTTACTATAACATTTACAACTAGATTGAAAACGATTCTAACATAAGCTTTTTAGTGTGACGGCATCGTATATGTAGTAATGCTTTGGCGTCGTCCTCATCGTCATCGTAGTCGTTGACTATACTACGGGGTGTTGGATGAAAATAGATAATTCGATGCGAGTAGCAATGGTGTCTGTCAAAAGCCATTCATTTTCCATTATACAATATTTACGTGACAACCATTCGAAATTTTTATTTTATATTTTGTTTTCTTTTTTTTTTCTTTAGTTTAGTTTCAGATAATAATATTTTTATATTATCGCATATTATGACTGTAGCATCTAGCTTACAGTAGGTTGTAGGTAGATGTTCTTACGATATAAAAAATTTGAAAATTTGTTATTTTTACGCTGCAATATGATGATGATACTTATAGAAATATATAGGCATGATACAATCATATATAATATACAAATGCATAAATACATAAAAAAGAAAATTATTTCAAACTTTTTTTTTTTTTAGTGAATCGTTAAATAGGTAATTTGGTGAACTTTTTTTTTTAAGGGTATGCTTGATTATACTCTAATAAAATTATTTATTATGTCTGCGCTATGGTTGGTAATATTGTCATGATAAGAAAACGATAGGAATTGACTCTGATTTCTTAAGAAATGATCAGTTTCATTCTCGATACATCTGGATGTGATTTCAGAAAAAACAATTATTTTAAAATTTTATTCATTAAGTCTGCAGTAGGGTAAATTATACCTAGAGCTCACGTTATATAGCTGATCTATATTTAGATTCTCTGTGAAAAAAAAATATTAGTTTACTGTTTAATGGTATAAAATTCATGCCATTTTATATCATGGAATCCATTGTATGGTATGAATTTCATTCGGTATGAAAATATTTTTTCACAAGGGATTTAAATTTATATGTTGAATAATTTTTATGCACTACTGTGAAACATGAAAGTGCATTCTAGATTTGATTTTTTTGTTTTCTGTCCCCCCTCTGATCTTGGGAACTAGTGGCCGGATGGAGATAATAGTAACTTATATTGGTAATCGACACACCATTAGACGCGGAAATTTTGGTCTTAGGTTTAGAAACAATCCGTAATAATTTTCTTAAAGATGGTCGTAAGATGTGGAAGATTTTTATATAATGTAGAATGTTTTATATGCACGCTTTACGAAAATCATTCACACCTTACAAAAATCTTCCATATCTTATGAAAATCTTCCACACCTTACGAAAATCTTCCATATCTTTTAAGAAACTTCGACGCCTTACAAAAATCTTCCACATCTGATAAAAATGTTCCATACCTTACACAAATCTTCCACGTCTTATTAAAATCTTCCACGCCTTATTCCACACTTTACAAAAATCTTCCACATCTTACGATAAATATGCCACATCTTACGAAAATTTTCTACATCTTATAGATATTTATAAGATTTTTGTGATAACTATTCGTAAAATAAGATACAATATATAGATAAAGGAACGTTCGTAAACCACGTAACCTTCTGACGAGTGGGGAGTATCGAAAAATGCTTCAATTTGTTTTCAAAAATATTTATGGGGGCGGGGGGTATTAATTATTTTGTCACGTAACCTTTTTTTTAATTATTGTGCATTTATCTCATGGTACAATAACTACAAGATAGGGCCACGCGCAAAGTATGCTTATAATCATAAGTGCACGCGGGAGGGGGGTGATATGTAATGGAATTTATTTTATAGAAAACATCTATTATACTTTAAATTACAAGACATTTAAACGATATAGCTTAGGCGAATAACTTTAGAACATAAGAACTTTAGAATAAATAATAATGTCTAATAACCATTGATTTTTATAGTTTATTCAGAAACAATGTGCTCCAACAAGTTTTTGTTTAAATTTTGTTAATACATTGTGTTTATAACCGAAAAACAAAAACAAGTAATTTTATATAGAATCCATCTATGGAACAAAAAAAAAATATTTCAAAATATATTTTATAAATATTTTATTATTACATTTTTTGTTTGTTTGTTTTTTTCATTTTATAGATCATAAATGTTAAACATTAAAGTATAGAAGGTAGCATAGGTATTATAGGTAATAAGTGTATAAAATTATTGACTATATTGGCCATTTGAAACCAATAAATCAACAATTTTACGAAATCTCTCACTTTGTGTAGTCACGTTTTTCCTTGCAATGAATGAATTGAACTTATATACTTACTTAAAAATTGGTATCCAATGATTGGTTTATGGACGGCTGGGAATATAGTTTATATTTGTACATATAATATATAATTTAAGTATATACATTTATGTATTATGTAGCATATGCTCCTCGGTAAGTAGATAAACAATATAAAAATATTATATGGATCAGAAATATTCAAAATTGTAAAATTATTGATTGTACAACTGATTTTCTGCAATAAAGTTCATATAATAAATATTAATTATCAATGTGGGGTCGAATGCATGATTAATAACATTTTAATCAAATTAAGTTACAATTTTAGAAAAAAACGTACGAGATCGTAAAAGAAAAATTAAACTCAAGTTGGTACTCTGTACATCGTAGTTGAAAAATTTAGCGAAATATATCATATCAAGAAAATAACAAAGAAAAAAAATCAAAAAAAAAAAAATGCATATTACCAAAAAACTATAAAAAAAAATCATACTAACTATTATTTTATTATGTTTCATTTTTTAATAAATACCAAAAACTTATTTATAAATAAAATATATCAGACATACCAAAAAAATTAGTCACTTTATATCTAAATAAAAGCATACCAGAAACATATTTAAAACATATCTGAAATTTCGACTAGGGGATCTAATCAAATGGGTACTTGAGAAATAAAGAATGAACGCTGAAATGAAGATTTGTTGCAAAACCATATTATATCTGTTTGCTGTTCGTATCTAAGAACAATAAATGTCTTGATTTGGTTATTCGTTATTCGCAATGTGAACAAATTCAAATTTCGTTCGTTATATGTTCTGTCATGCATATTTATATAGTATTGTATGGTTCATCAATATTACCCTTATTGAAGAAAATCAAGCTATCAACATTGTCATCATTATAATCATCATTGCGTCATCAATAATATCATCATCATCATTTTCGGTTATGGAATTCAGTTACTATATCATTCTAATGTATACAAAAATTCAACTGTCTCAAGTCACTTGCATATATCGTAATAAGATAGCATCGTATTCTGTATATAAAACCAGGTATATTATACGTATAAGTATTGTATAAGAAGATAATAAATTCAAATCAGTATATCAAATTCATGGAAATTGAGAATTTGTTTTATCATGTAACATTTTGTATCATTTATTTATATTTGGTATATGTGTGTATACATTGTACGTATACCATCGTACCAATATGTATATGTGATATGATTGTTTTATGTAAATATAAAATCTTGTATGTGTAATAATATTGTTGCTATGAGAATGAGCCTATTTGAAACGTTTATATTAAATTCTTCTTTTGTATTAAATTCTATATGAAACTAAATTTACATTGTTTATGTAAAGATATGTTCCTATTGACTTGACAGGAACGAATTCAAAAACTATGTTGTGCAATTGTGCATGCTATTAGATGGTTGTACAGTTATTAATCGTTATTTTTTTATGACACTCATTACGCCTTCTCGTATAGTACCAAAACTATGTTCTCAGTGGAATGCAAGTGAAAAAATTTCATTAATTGAAAATTGCCATTAGACTTTTGTTGTAATTAAAAATAGGTCAATTTGATAAGGATTATTGTCCATTTTATGTGAGTTCGGATACTTCAGCTTTATGTTGATATCGAAAGTTAGAGTGTTGAATATCAATTTTTTCAATATATGAGCATCGCTCATACTTTAGACCTTAAATATTTCTACTTTGTTTGCCCCTGAGTTTAATTAATTAATTTCATTGGTATTTTTTACTCAAGTATAGTTGACGTCTGGAGCAAATTTATAAATGTCTAATACATTCTTCTACCGCATTGAAACTAGCACTAATTAATTTTACAGATAATTTTTTAATTGGTTAATCACTCTATAGTTGTTAAGGAAGAAAATAGGAATATTAATTTATTATTAAAAAAACATTCTTGACTCCTAAGTTCTAGCCTGTCTATTGATTTATAATAATATGTTGCATTTCATATCTCGATATGGTAGTAACATTACAAAATCAAGATATAGAAAATTATACACATATTTGCTTATATGACTATGCTATATATACCGTATATGTATAACAGGTGAATGTTTCAAATGCAAAAAAATAAAAAAATAATAATAATAATTTCCATAGGTGGAATTGAAGTTCATATCACGTTTGAACCTTCCCATATTTTATACAACATACAAAAAAAATCTATAGCTTTGGTACAATTTATTACATATTATAATATAATGCACATACCGAAACCATTTCTACAACAGTATATTATATATGTACTTACAGCATCAAATATTTTTCTATTGGTATTTTATCTACGGGCAATGTCAATAATATCTAAATTTAATTTTTTCTGTTGTTATTTTTATTTATTTTTTTTGTTTTCTTCATTTTTTTAATATTTACCAATGTTAGACACGGGAATTTATTTAAGAGACTTTTATTAAACTTCTATGTTTTTGTATTGAGAATCAGTTTTTATTTCATTTTCTTTTTTCTTTTCTTTTTGTTTGTGATATTTCATAAATTGTATGTGAGCGTGTTTTTAATGATTAAATACTTTAGTTTTAATTTGAAATTATTTAAAATGTATATTGAGGATATTTAGGTGGTATTCATGGATAGCAATTAAACGGATTCTAAAGAGAAAAAAATGTCCAAAATTCTATTTAGAATGTGAGACATTTGAAAGTAATTAAAAAAATGCTAACTTACAATAAACTTAAAATTTAATACAGATAATATTTATTTAATGTAATCACATAGACACCAATTTATTTTCTTAATAAATACTTAAATCGAATTGATAAATCGTTGTGGTTTTTAATCAACTCCGATTTGGTTATCGCTATTGAGACTAACATTAATTTCAATTAAACGCAATTACAATTCGTTTATTTTTCTTTGAGTTTTTCATTCATTTTTAAATTATAATCGATGCAATAAGAAATAATGAATTTTCTTTATTATTTTTAATGAACTACAAATTATAAACTTATCTATAAGAATATTTTCTATTTTGTTGCAATATAGAAATTAAATTTTCTGGGTATTTTATAGCTTCTTAATAAAACATTTGTTCTACGTCTACATAAAATTGAAATAATACCAATTTGTTTTTGTTGTTTGCATTTCCCATCATTGAAATGTATTTTCAAAGGCAAGATAGATTCCTTATTCTTATTATAAATTGTAATATGTAAATATTCAGTTAATTTACATTTTTTGAGAGTTGTTGAGACAGACAAACGCAATTATGCAAATTATTTAATTTTATCGAAAGATATAATAATTTAAATTTATATTCATTCATACACCCTACAAAATATTTTGTATTTATGGTTAGCTATCATAGAGGTTAGCAGATAGAACATTTGAAATACCTTTAATGTTGATTGTAGATAATGCTCTATTGTATTATAAACATTACTTATGTGAATAATAATAACATGAATTGTTGGTACTTACATACCTAATTCAATAAAATAATATTTATTCTCTACATTCGATGGTGTTGTAAGCTATTAAGTAAGAAGACTTATAAATCGAAGAAATTTCGATATTTCTATTAAATTTATTATATCTCGTTTTTGTATAAGTCTCTGTTTTACAAATGGAAATATGCTATGTGCTTTGTACGTATGTATTTAAAATCTTATAAGAAGCATTTAATTAAAATCGTTACACCCTTCTTCAAACCATTAGTTTAATGTTCATATAATATTGTTTTTGGTATCATTAAAGTCATATTGTACTTAGATTTTTGAGTTAATAATGTAAACGATTTTTTAATTGGTTCCAAATATTTCACTTTTTCCATACCATTACCTTGATTGTATTGCGAAATTTGCGAAGTTTTGGTGTCTCGAGAATAGAGTTTTTTTTAATGGAAATCGTTTTAAATGTTACGTTACATTACACAGAAAATAGTTTAGAATTGATGATTCAAATGAGAAAAAATGTTTAAGTTATTGGTGAATAGGAGGACATATTTGAAAGCATATACTTGAAGACCATATACCTTATCCAAAGTGTTTGTTTTGTGTATAATAATGTGTAAAAAAGAAAATATCATGAAATTTGTATTTATTAAAAGAACCAGAAAGTAAAATGAGTTCATGACTTCAATAGTAACAATCAGGGTTCGATTGATATATATCAATTGATATACATCATTGATATATATCCAGATATATATCAAATGATATTTTGGTATTTGATATAAACCAATTAGAAATTTATTAACTT
>JAABKK020057466.1:0-10710 GCA_011634745.2 Catotricha subobsoleta
TTTTTTTTTTTTTTTTTTTTTTAATTTCTTACAAAAATGAAGTCGTGTACCAATTAATTGGCAGCTTGTTTTTTTTTAATATATAAAAATGAACATTTAATAATGAATGTTATGAACTAGAAAATACATAATGAAATCGTCTACTGAAACACAAAAGTTTGAATTGAACTCAATTTCAACTATATATTTAATAACCGTAGGCGGCCTCTGGATAATATTCATGTATGAAGTATGACAGGCTAAAAGTAATTTGATGATGCACACTTTTGGATAACTACATATATGGAGTGTTTTACTATTGGAATAAAAATTGTTCAGTTTAAATATTGGAGACTGACGATGCAAAAGTTTGCTATTTTCCCGTTATTTTCTGCTCAATAGAAAATTGATTGCGATAAATGGTTTTTGTTTATCAACCAGCGTTTGTATTTTGGTATTATTCAAAAAAAAAAAAAACAATTTTGATCATTAAGAGCTGACTACTACAATGTTTTGTT
This sequence comes from Catotricha subobsoleta, assembly GCA_011634745.2. Taxonomy (NCBI): domain Eukaryota; kingdom Metazoa; phylum Arthropoda; class Insecta; order Diptera; family Cecidomyiidae; genus Catotricha; species Catotricha subobsoleta. Next base: position 498 of record JAABKK020057466.1, read on the forward strand.
GAATTTTAAATTGAAATAAAATAAATAAAATGTTTTCAGTACATTATAGATAAAAAGATGTATAGCTACACACTACACTTTGCAACATAATTTATCTGACTTTTTTTTATAAATTAAATATATGTGTATAACATGTTCGAAATTGTGACCTTAACAGCTATGAATTGTGTTAAAAATTAATTGACCAAATAATTGTTTCATGCAGTTTCAAATAAATACCACATTTGAATTCTATAAAAAGAAAAACTTTCGCATCTGAACCATATAAGTAAAGAAACAGAAAATATAAATCATATCTGAGCTACAGTTACTTCAAACTTCTGTCAATACCAATTTATGCAATACTAGAACCGAACTATTTCTGAACTTTACAGATTAAGTTCAAAATATCTCTTCTGTTATTTCTTTACTTATTCAGATAGTATTAAGTTTTCTTGAGATTGACTTTAGAGATTAAGTGTGTTACGAGTTCATGGATGACTGGAGGATGACCAGTTTTTGTATTGAAAAAAAGAAAAAAAATGGTAAGGGACAAATAACGAAATAGACGCGAAATGCAGTACTTTGAGTACCCAGGCTCATGATCATTCGAATGTCAGTTTATTCTAGTCACCCTAATGATAATACTAGAGCGTATAAATTAGACATAAAACTATAATAGTAATTAGAACTTTTTACAAATTCACTAGAATTCTTGACTGCGGTTTGATATATAAAATAACGGATTATGTTCTTAAAAGATCGATCGCCTTTTATAAATGTGCCCTCAGTAAAATACTTCTTCTCTACCAAAAAAAGTTTTATTTTTCTAGATTTATTTTATTTAAAAATTGTTAGTTAAAAAGAACTATATGCTAAACAAAATCAATATATGTATATATAAACAAATTTATTCCATTTCCCGAAATAAATCCCAGGTGAGAGGAGCTATGCTGAACACATTAATAAGGAATAAAATTTATAACAAATTTATTCTTGACCGATAATAATTTGCACCCTTGTTGATTGCCATTGAACCTGTGCACATCCGTAATTTAGATACGAAACTTTTTTTATTCATTTCGAGGAAAAATTACTTGCCAAAAAAAATAAATAATAATAATAATAATAATAATAATAATAATAATAATAATAATAATAATAAGGTATTTAAAGATCTACCATAAATCATATATCATTCTCATGTGGATAATATATTTTCTATACAGTCTAGCTGTATACGTAATACCCGAAATGTTAATCAAATATTCATTAAAAACTAATTTCTCACTTATGTCGGTTCAAGAACAAATATTTATACATAGCTAGAATAGAAACATACTTATAATTACTTCGTCATACATAAAACCATAGTAAATATTTTATATTTTCACGGACACATTTATAAAAATGTATTAATAATAAAGTGAAGCAAGATACGTATAATACTCAAACATTATGTATATATATATTACATATTTCTATAGTTGTAAAAAGAAAAAAAAAATGAGAGAAGGGAACCTAAACTGAATGTTGAAGTGACAGGCTCAAGTGCTATGATGAATCTGTAAGATTACTTAAAGACTTATGTACATATTTTTTTTTTTTGGTATAATTTATATAACATGGGTTTCTTTTATATACCATTTAGATACAAAACAACTCCGTACGATCTCAAAATCCCCATACAGAACAGTGACGTTTAGATTTTATTTTAGGATATTAATATCGACGAAAAAGTGTTTTGCACAAAAGTATATAGAATAAAAAAAAAGAGGCAAAACACTAAATATGTATAGGGAACACTGTCTTTGTGAGATTTCTTTTAAACGTATACCTTATAATATATAATGACGACCATGATACATATGTTGTTTGTTTTATAATTTAGTATCAATTTTTAGTGTATACAGAAATATTGTTTATGTATAAACGGTACTCACCCCTTAAAACATGTACATTTATACTTGATTGCCTTGCATTTGAAGGTGCACATGTATAATTCCCAGCATGTTTAAAATGAACTTCATTAATAGTTAGTACACTTGTTGATGGAATTAGCAAATAGGATGTTTGTGGTATTGACACAATTAAATTATTTGTTAAATTATTGTGTCCAGCACTACTTCCACTATCATGTATATGGTTTAATAATTTTTTATTGCCACTATTGCTGTTACCGTTTTGATGATGTGGTGATTGAAAAGAAGACACAGAGAATCCATCTTGTATGTCGTAATTTACCATTTTACTGTCATGATACCTGTAATATAAAAAAAATAAATGAATAAAAGAAAACTTTTAATAACATTAGAATTAAAATTTTGTTTTACGCATTGTTAAAAGAAATTATATTTACTAACTAAAATCCTCTTAAAGCAAAGTTTTATGAAATCAAACAGAATTTAACTAATAATTAATTTTAATCTAGTTTTTTCCTCTCTTTTTTTTTAAATTTATATTTTAATTTTGCCATAATCTTTCAGTAAAAGATATAAAAGATAACCACTAGCCGCACGTAGTAATTTTTGTTTTTGCATATATAATATATTATGTGCAATATGTGTGCGGCCAGTGATTTTTCACCTTTTTTTCTTTTTCCAAAAAAAAATATGATCTTATATAAGATTGATGACGGTTTCATTGATATGTGATTATATTTTGTGCGCAATATAAAGAAAAATATAATCATAGCTCAAAAATATTATTACAAAATCCTAGCTTTCGTTCCGTTTCTCTTACGCAATAAAACTTGAAGGAATGATATTTAAAATGGAGCAATTTAAGAGCGATATTACAAATTTGCTAAACATATGCATTTGCGTATAACTCTGAATTGGAATAAAAAGTGGTTTGAAGATGCATGTTTTTTTTTTAATAATTATAGTATACTTAAAATAAAAATTACTTTCATAACCGCAGATAAACGCGTTAACTTAATTTATACACACAAAGATTTAATTTAAAGGTAAATAAATTAACTGTGAAATTAAACCCCAGCTAACATTGTACAAGAGATCAACTCTTACAAAACAGATGTACAAAAGCCTTCTTCAACTATTACGCACAATAGCTCTTGTAAAACTCCATCACAAGAGCATTCTCCTCTGACATTCAAGAGTTGAATGTTAGCTGGGATATGTATATCTGAGTTCATAGTACTGCATTTATAATCAAAAAAACAAAATTCGACTACTAGGTTTTCAGAGTAATATATGGCCGCAATTCCATATACAACTATAGTACTATTTTTTTGCTACTACATAATGGAATCTATAATAGTAGCCATTAAAAATAAATTCCATACAAATGCACACTTGATTGAAGAAACTGGTAAAAATATTGATTTAGTTGCTGGCTGAGCAATTTTGACGTTTTTCATAACCCAAAACCATAGAATTGATCAATTAATAATTTACTAATTAAATATTAATTCATAGACATTGATTATATCCTAACATTACTGCTTCTGATTACTTCAAAATAAATAATCGACATTTTACTTATTGTTATACCTATATAAGATCAATGTTCAAAGGTTTATAGCATTACGAAAATCTCACCGACTGTTCAGTTTTAATTTTGTTATGTGAAATTTCAAAAGATTAAAATTGAGAAAACTGAGTATCATTATTATATGTCTTCATGGGAATCATGATTTATTATTTTGCCATTTTAAACCCTCATCATTTTTTGAAAATAAAATTGCGCAATCATTGCGTACATTGGCATTATTATTTTATATCATTATTGGCATTTATTTTATGAATAGAGTTCTAGACCATAGTAGAACACGTGTGTTGAAATATATATAATATTGAATTAATTATTCACTTCGAATTTATCTTAAATCGTTTTTTCTTTCTATTTTTTTTTATATGCATTGATAGTATATGTAGGTACTTAATATTTCTGGGCGATGGGCCCCTATGCAAAAGAATTTTAAAAAAATAATCATAAATTTGGTATATATAATAGAAATATACTTCAACTGAGTTCAATCATCTCAAACAATATTTTTCGAGTTTAAATTAACTTCAGTCATATACCAAAGCTACCTACTTTATAAGCATACATGTGCTTGTGGACGCTTTGGTTTTCAGGCTCTCAATTTGAAAAAGTGAGGTGGGGTAATATTTTCTACAAGATCGGAATAGACCGCGAAACAAAACCCGCTGTCCCTTTCTTTCAATTTCGGAAAACATAAAAAAATATACTATGTATTTTGGCCAAAATCGATGGGGGGTAATTTTATGTTCCATTCTTTGGGGGATAGGGATAATACCCCCCACGTGCGCAAGTATGCTTATAAGTACTTTTATATTTGTTGATGTCATCATAAGAATAATGAATAGGGATAAGGGAATATTATATGTAATACAACATATTATAATTATGATAATAGCAATAATGATAATAGAAAACCAATTGGAAGAATAATATATAGGAGACACAGACGTTCAAATAATCTGCTCAAATTATTTATCATTTCGATATGGTCTGCATTCACTTATTCAACAATTTTCTTTATTTAAATTGCAATGGATATTGTATATACTATATACTACTATATATATATTTTGATTGATTGGTTTATCTATTATGCTATAAATCTACAGCAATCATATAGCAAACTAAAAAAAAATCCATTTATATCTTGTGTGTAGCTATATTATACCAAATTGTTATTATATATATATTGCACAGTACAATCACAACTGCACAAGTGTACGGTTCACATTCATTTTCCAGATCACCTTATCTATCGTTGAAACATCCATAATGAAATATCATCATCTAATGTAATATAAAACAGAACACTCTGCCTCACATGAACTATTGTAGCAGAGCTACCGATATCATTTTATGAGTAATAAATGATTTTTTTTTATTGCAAATCTTTTTTGTAAACAAGATAGCACCTAAGAAAAAAAATTTAGAGCTGCACCTTCATCTATATATGTGAATGTACCATAAATTAAACGTCTGGTTCAATTTAAGCTACACTTTATTCGGTTTGAAAAGTTTTTGTTATCAAATTTTTCACTGGATCTGGAAGTGTGGATATTGGAAAGCCCAAAAAAAACCTCTATCAACAAAAAAATCTACACAAAATGAATGCTATAAAGATTTTCTCCCACAAAAAGTTTTTTGTTTGGAAAGTTTTTTTTTTTACGGTTTTTGTGCCTGTTCTTGCATAGTTAAGTTGTTATAATTGTACGGTATAGTAAATACTGAAGTTCTGCAAACAGACGATTATTTAAAATAAAAATTAAATATTTGTGAAATAGGAAAAGAAAAAGAAATATGTGAACATCGCATATAATTCACAATTTATTCTGTCGTAAATGTATTTTATTAATACTGTTACGAAACTTAATCAAAATAATCCAATAAGGCCTATTTATTATATGCTCTGAGCAACAAAAATCTTAAATATAGAATGGGTTAAAACCATTATGACATTTTTACATTATTTTATATATTCCTATTTGCATTGAAATGTAGTTAACAAAATACTATTTTATACGCATTAACATGTAATTAAAGCTACTTGTTTCTTTATAAATTTATAATATATAAGTAAAATAATAGGTGTTATAATCAAACTTTGTTTAAGTTTTCCACGAAAAACCATTCTCTGTCACACACATTAATTATATTATCATATATTATAACATTTATATCAGGTAGCTCTAAAACAATATTTAGGGAAAACATCACGTAGCGTAAGCGTAACCACAACTGCCACCCATATCATTTTCTATAATTTAATATTATATGCTCTTAGCTTCTTCTACTTTAGTTATTTCAGTCTGTAATAACATTCATTCATTTAATTTCGCATATCCATGTTTTGTTATTCTATTCAAAATACTGGCATTCATGGAAAGTGAAGATATGGAAGTTTTAAATATGAATAGACTGGCGGTTATATAATATATATATATATGTGTGTGTATGTGTGTATGTGTGTATGTGTGTCTGTGTGGCTGTGTGTATGTGAGTGCTTAGACTTTATATCTAAACAATGTACTTACGTAATACCCAATTATGTATCCAGCATATTAATTTTTTTTTTTTTTAATGTTTACAGTAGGTCTGTATAAATTTATTTTCATATTTAGAAATTCTAAAAGATATTTTTAAAATCCAGATGGCAAATCTAATCATAAATTGAATTATATAAGTATGTATATGGAAAAATATTTTGTTTGCAACGTAACCATCTTTACCTTTATATGTAATAAAAATTGAATTACTTATGTCGTATTTTCTTTTCTTTTTTTAACTTGAAATTTACTTATTCTGTTTTTTCTTCTTTTTTTTTTTTTTTTTTCATAAAGTAATTTTGGTAATATGTATTTTTGAACTAATAATTGAATTGTTATAAGTTTACTCGAGTAAAATAATTTTTTATATTTTAAATTCGATTTACCTTAACTCTAATGCTATTGAAAATCTTGATACAATTCAGTGAATTATATTATAAATAGATATTTTTTGAATTAAATATACAAATTAAAATTTACTTTGTTCCTTTAGATCCAATGTGCTTAGAATGTTAATAAGTCACTTAAAATTCACTCAGAATATATCGTGATTTAATAATAGGAACATCACGCAAATTATACTTTGGTGATAATATGACAAGATTTCCTAAATATTTCTTGAATGTAATTTTGACTTGTTATGAGAAAAATATATTTGATAATGGTGTCCCCACTGCATTAACCTCCACTTTTCTAAACGGAGGGTTCTACAGAAAAGTTATCCATGACTGATCTCAACTTATTTTTGGAGACGCATCCAATGGTACCCCAATTCCCTCGTTAGGGCTCCCCTTTGACTTAACTCTAGTGTAACTTTCCTCTTCTATAATAAATCACACAAAAAATATTGTGGAGGTGTCGGAGGGGGGCAAATAGGGTACCATTGGATGCGAATCCAAAAATAAGTTGAAGTCGGTAATGGATAACTTTTCTGTAGGACCTTCCGTTTAGAAGTTATTACAAAATTTTACAAAAATGGGAGTTAATGCGGTGGGGGATAATTCATGGCACTTTGATAATACCTCAGAAATATATGCAAAGTGAGATTATCGGATAATTATTACCTGATTTCTGTACATTTGAATTAATGTTTGTATACATTTTTTGCTTGTGTATATTTGGTAAAATCATGTAAATAATTGTTATTTATGTAAAATAGCGGCACACAATCCTCATCAATTTCAAACAAATAAAAAAAACTCTTTTTCTCTTTTGTTTGTGAGCGCAACTAAAATTCTAACTACATTATAATAACTACATTAACTTTAGACATTTCAAAGAAAAAAATAATAATATAAAACTAAATTTTTATTCAATCAAAATTCGCTGTAGTTATCAAAAATTTTTTTTTGTCTCAATATTAGAGCCACCTCTTTATGTCAGCGACATGCTTCAAAAAATATTATCTACTTATATTTTCTATGGCAAAATTTTAGTTTCTCGTAGGAGCTCAATATTTCTTAAACTAAAAAAAAGAAAGATATTTTAAATCGCGATTTTAAATTTGGTACAATACTCTTTTAGGATTTTTAGCTTGATTGATTTTTTATGAAATGAAAAAAAATAATAGTTATTTCGTTTCGGTTTTATGGTTGCATCACTCTGTATACACATTAAACATTCACAATAGAAAACACAGTAAAAGAAAATTATTTCAAACCAATTAAATTATTTCGACCAAATCAAATTAAATTCATTTGCATATAAAATATTTGTCGAATATCTCCTGTAGCAGCTCGCAAATTCAATAAAAAGAAGAAAAAAACTAAAAAGAAAAATAAAATTATTTGCAAAGAAACTTTTCTCGTATTATTTTCTCTTATTTATATGTTGTTTGGATTTGTTCGTCATGTTTGAGCTTGGTATATTTCTCAGATAAATGTAAAAATAGCATATAGTTCAGTGAGAGAAGCCTGTATGATCACAGTTTTCTTACCTTTAAATCGTTTCAAATAGAATAAAGATAATATATAAATAAATATATTTATCTATATATTATTATATTTTAATGTTGAAAGAGCCTTTTTTTTATTGTATCTTCAATACATTATATATATGTCTGTCAGCCAATTGAGGCATTCATCTCAATCTTTCGAATCATTGTACTTTACTCTATAGACGAAATGTCGACAAATCGATATACGTATGAATGGGGTATAGTTGTATTACACTTACAAATGATATGTTTCATATTAGACGCAAGGGTTCATATACGCATACCGAATAAACGAGAAGCTAAGAATATGAAGCTAAAGATTTTTTTTATTTATTCTGTTCAAATATCTGTCAAAAACATGTTTATATAATATGCGGAGGCGGTTGGGTAAAAAGATTCATTCCCAATAGAATTCCATTCAATATATAAATATATATAAATAGATAGTAATTTTATGTTATGTGAAAATACAATTACAACTGGTATATTTAGGTTAAATGGAATAAATAAGAGAAAATATTTTATGATTGATTATATTATAATAAGGAAACGAAACGATATTTAATATATTTATGTCGAAGCAAATTAATATTTCGTTATAATTTAATATGAAAGTATTTATGAATATATCGATTTTATATAAAGTAATCCAAGTAAGTATGTACGTACTCGTACATGTACAATGTACATTGTACAAATATAGTATTTAAAAAAAAAAAAAAAACTGATTATCATAAATAATCCTACTTATTTTTAATTAATTATGTATTAAAAAATTTCGCATTTTATTACATGTTATTTACATGTTACGCATTTTAGTATCATCAACACAGCTTTAATTTGTAATATCTAATTATAGAATTTTTGCTCACGTATAAGCGTACAATCGTACCAAACTATTACACATATTTATTGTAGAAACATTATTTTATAATGCCATTATTCATTTTATGATTTTTGGATAAATTCTAAGCTAAATCCAATGTAAAAAAAAAAAAATTCTCAAACCAATACTTGATTTTTTTCAAAATTTTTCAAATTTCTCAAAAATGAAGTAAAATAAGTAGTATAGTAGTAGGGGAGCTAGCAGCAATATAGTGACTACCCTATGCAAAAAAATAACTCAGTTTCTCGACAACATATAAAAATATTTTCTAAGCACCATTAGCTTTTAGAAAACCACACATAGTAGAGATCCACTGTATTGCTGCTGGCTCCCCTAGTATAAGTTTTTTTTTGTGCACTTTCTTTTGGCATCGAAATTGTGACAAAATATATGTACAAGTTTTGGTTTTGGTTTTGATCAGTTTAGGCTATTTAGTTTTCGAAAATGGTCGAAAAATTAGTTTTGTCGAATTTCCGACCCGAAAAACAATTTTTTTTTAAATTTTTTATGACAGCTTCCCTTAAAACTGCCTTTATCATAAAAAAAACTTTGTATGAATGAAATGTGCACAATTGAAAATAATTATATTCTGCATTTAAGGTTTTTTCGATGTTGTGAAATATTTCATCAAAAATCGAATTTTCAAAATAAAAATTCATACAAAAAATCAGTTTTTTTGATTTATTGAACCGAAAAACTAAACACATCAAAATAAAAACATATATTTTTAAGGCCCACTCATTCCGCATCTAACGGCGAGTGGAACCTTTTTGTCCGTCCACCCAATTCTGCGAAAAAGCTAAATAAAATGAGATTTTTTTTTTCACTATCTTTTGTACGGGTGTTAATGTTGAACGCATTATCGAAATTTTCCTTTCCTTCAAATTTTTTTTTTTTATTTTATGACCCGACAACCAAAAGCCCATATATTTTGCCAATCATTAAAATCCGTCAACTTAGTTCTCAGGAAACGTAACCATGAGTACTTTTTTAATAGTATATATATTTTAATCAGAGATGGTAAAAAACATTGTTTTTTTTAAAAAAAAAAAAAACGTTTTTTTTTAGTTTAAAACATGTTTTTTTGTTTTTTAATAAATTCTATGTATATAATAATAATAAACTGAAAAACAGAAGTATATAATTACATATTTAATAAAAATAATCATTAATCATATATTTTTATCAAAAGCAAGAATGCTTCCCAAAATGTAGTACAGTCACCATATTTTCACGGAAAATGTTAAATGTAATAGACGGTGTTTGCATCTAATACGACTCAAATTTTACTTCATTTTTGAGAAATTTGAAAAATTTTGAAAAAAATCAAGTATTGGTTTGATAATTTTTTTTTTTTTT
>JAABKK020057467.1:0-10709 GCA_011634745.2 Catotricha subobsoleta
CGAATAGTCAGTATTCGAATAATACATGAACCGAATATTCGAATATCAATTTTAGCGAATAGTCCCAGCCCTAATTTAAATAATGTTCCCGCTAAATACTGATATAGATAAATAATGTTGAAGTATATGATGTAGCCACACAAGATTTAAAAAACGTAAACGTAAGCTGTCATATCTTTCAAAAATTTGAAATATTTTATTTTATTTGTCTTAGGGCCATTTAGTTTACTTGTTTAACTGGCGGTAATCGTGCATTAATAAATTAGTCCTTAAACAACCAAAATAGGCAAAAATATGTTGCTCTCATAAAATTGGGTAATAGAAGAAGATAAATTATACGTCCGCTTGAAATAGAGTGTGGAACGGAGTGATGTTGTAATCTGGTTTCACCTTTCAGAAAAAATACTGCTATTATATGAGCAGCAGGTTAACGTGATCTTCATCATATGTGTAAAATGTCACACATTTTTCTTCTTTTTATTATTTTTTTTTGGGAACTATAGTCATATTTCTGTGGTGAGAAAAAGTTATACTTTTACTTCTGGTAAATTTTGTTTGTTATTTGTTTCGAAAGAATTTCGTTTTACGAATATGGTAGGTTTGCTTTGAAAAAAAAAAATAGTCATTTCTTTTTGTGGTAATAAATGTCATAATTTTGATAACAAAAGTTATCGTTTTTTTTTTTTTTGTTTTTATTTTCATACGGCAAGTTAAGTCAAACAATCCTTTAAGCATGGAAAAAGTTAATTGAACTAAGAAAACTAGTATCTGTTTAATGCTAAATCGTCATCTGTCACATCAATCTAGTTGAGTTTATTAATATTTAATGTTGCATGTTTTCTCCATACAAACAACCATAGGAAAGAAATTTTGTGACGCAATGATTTGCTGCTGGATTATCTCACGATCAGACGTTGAAAGCTCACATTTAATCATCGTATTAAATGATTAAAGTAAATTATGGTACAGTAAGATTATAATTGTACACTCAACAAATAAATGACGAATGTTACGGAAATATAGTGATATCTGTTTCAGATAAAATATATTAGCTATGAATGCTAATTGGTGATCAAAATAAAAATAGATATTTTGAATACAATTTCATCTGTTACAGGTATTATTTACCTATATTAGATATAATATTTCCAAACCAGATATTTATAATATAATATACAATGTATATTATACATTATACATATCAAATGTTTTTGATTATTATATATGCAAGCAGAAAATATAATATAATCAAAAATTACTTTTGGCAGATACATAAAAATGAAAATATCGGATATGTATAGAAACATATATATATATTATGTATATTAGAGTGGTCCATAAAAAAATTGAAACCGTTTCAGAAATGGTTTCGATACGGTTTAAATTTTTCTTGGACCACCCTAATGTATACGACAGATAAAATGTATATTTTTGGTTATTTATCTTACACAAATATAATTATATTATTCTATCTCCGTAACTTTTGTAATTTTTTTTTTGGGAGTGTATTATTTTATATCTTTGAAAAGTTTTTTAATTTGAACCAATATTATTTAAAATAAATAAAGCCAAATTACATCAAAGTTTTTTTTTTTTTTTTGTTCAACTCAAAAGAACTTTTTTATTATTTCTATTAGCTAATCTCATTTTTTTTTTCATTTGCATTTGCATTGAAATTTTTTCTCTCTGATCGTTCTTAAATTATGAAACTCGAAATTTGACTGAAATTGACCAATTTTTAATTTAAGTGAACAGAGTCCAACTACCTACTGTTAAAATACATAAATCTAATTGAAAATATTATTCACAAATCAAAATCAAAATTTTTATTTCAACTAAAACAACAACAAAGAAAATAAATTTTGCGTGATGCAAAAATGCAAGCTTTTAAATAATAATAAGCAACACCTAAACGTTCTAGTTTCATAAGAAAATTATAGTCCCGGTATTTTATTCATTATATTTTAACTATTTAAAATTCAAATGTGTAACTTAGAAGGTCGTTAACAAACCAATAAATTATATAAATTATTACAATACGAAAGCAAATATTGTTCATTTACTTAAAATACAGAGCAACTACTCGTCAACGCAAATTTAATACTTAAATGATTAAAAAAAAAAACCTATTAAATTCTACCAAAATGAGCATAATTTATTTATTTATTTATATATGTTAACTTTGCGAAAATAAATAAATAATTACAATGAATTAAATTCATTTGAATAATTGATGAATAACAGAAATGCAGATACAAAAAAAAAAAAATTATCAGCACAAATTTTCAGCATTTAAGTATTATTATTAACTACAATTTTGCCGTTCATAAAGCTTAGCAAGCTTATTCAATAATTTGAATAGGGTAGCTGTGATATTGCCTTGGAAATTCCTCACGTAGGTAAAATGACTATAAATAGTAACAAAATGAATATGATGCAAGCACAATTACAATTATCATGTCAGAACCACACAACAACACAAAATTGTGTATTTTATTAAGACCAAACACTATCTATAATGTATGATATTGTCCGGTTTTATATACAAGTAATCATGTCTACCGTGACATTCTATAGGATATGTTGAATACGATGGTTTGGCATTTATATATACGTCCTCTGCTATAAGTACTATAACCTAATTTTATTATGCAAATAGATGATATGAATTTAATACAATATTAAATACTATGGTGTACACACATATGAATTGAAACCTCAGTTTTCTGGTTACAATTTGGACAAATTTGTACCTCGTTATGCGGTAACCCGTCTGGTGTATAAATACATATGGGAAAAATAATATAGTAAATAGGTAATTTGTTACATAAATGATATGAAATTACCTATTCGTTATTGTTATAGGCTTTGTTTTTCATTTTTAATTTTTTTTTTTTTTATTTCGCTATTTGCAATGTATACGGAATAATGGTAAAATTCTATTTTATAAATTTCTAATTTATTATTAATACCATTTTTGGGGTTACCGATTATTTTGCCATCAGGATAATTTTTACAGTTATATTCAAAACGATTTAATGATAACGCATCAAGGTAGACGTATTCAAAGCTTACTTTTGTATAGGCTTGTACACTGTGTACAGCGGGACTAACTAAGTTAACAATAACAAAATAGTTCTGTCTGTAAAATTGCTGTTTTTCGTGTCGTAAAAATTATTTTGTCTGCAAAATGGTCGTATCATTAAAATTACCGGTTATCCCATCCTATATTTGATGAAATCATATAATGCAAACATTTCTCATCAAAATATATTCTTCAAAAAATTAAATTAGATTTAAAACTTCGATATATTTATAAATGGTATCATTGATTTAAGTTAAATGTAATCTATTCACGTTGTCGCTTTAGTGGTCATCGATCACATATTTCCTATAAAATTGTTATTTATTGACATTTTCTATATTTTCGCAAATATTAAAAATTCAGAAGAAAATGAATATTATTATTTTTACATTATTTTATGGTCGAATGTTATTTATGGTATTACGGAACAATTAATATTTGAAAATATTTCCTTGACAAGAAAAAATAAAATAAGAAAAAGAAAATGGATATATTGGTCACATACAGTTTTCAATATAGTACAATAACCCAAAAATAATATGGGTCTTTTTGTTTCTTTCAATAATAAAAAAGAAAAAAAACCGCACGACGCAACCCCAAAACATACCTAAATTTTAAAAAGGATAGACATAAGGATACAATATTGCCTTGGAAAACATTTTCAAGAAGCAATATATATATTTGTTTCCATACAATATGATGTATATAAGTGTAGTACAGACAGGACAGGTATGTTCAATATTATGGCACACGCATATACGCATATAAAACCTTCAAAAAAAAAAAAAATATATATAAAAAAAAAGACAACGCACATAAATATATATGATAGCATGTCAAAAATTTAATTAAGTCTTTCCAAAGGGACATATAAAAATAAGGAGTTTTAGATGGGTAGATATTTTATATAGAAATAATATACGAATAAAAACGGCGGTACCCATAGATATACACTTATAGACATTATGAGGGCGTATGGATGGACAGAAGAAGCTTTTAGTCCGAACAACAAATTTGTATGCCAAAACACGTATAGCATCTTTTTATCTTTTGATATTATAAATGTAAGCATGGATAATATTATATAATGTAGAAGTGGAGATACATTTATAATATTCTTAAACTAAAGGTAAACTGATATCACTTGGAAATGTAGGTGTAATAAAGACAAACTTCAGACTGCAGTCCATAGTCCATTGCTAAGACTCGAATGTATTTTTTTTTCTTTCGATTTTTTTTTTTTATATTTATATATTTTTAGTGTTACGTAAGATAGACGATGAAGAAAATTTGCTATTATATCATATATAAATATAAGCATCTATAATTCTAGATAGAATTCAAACACCTTCTAATCTATTTGTCTGCATATATACATTTATACATATAGCAGAGACACTTAATACTATCCGACATAGGTAGATAAATATATCGATTTAACTCTCACCTCGATTTTGTAACAATATATTTTGAAAACATATGTAGATGTACGACCTGTAGTCTCCTCCATTCGATGGAACTAAACAAAAACGTGTCGTTTGGATTTCATGTTATTACGCTCAATATTTCTTATAATATTTTTCGTTTATATTTTATGTTTATGAAAAGGTTTTCTCCCATTAATATGTACGTATGTATAATGATGACATAGGTTGTTAGATTATTACTAGAAAACTAATAGTGGATAATAAATGCTCAGAAAAATTGAAATTGTTTTGCTTCACATGGAAAAATGAATACATATGAAAAAGTTTTGCCATATCGCCCATTTTTTTTAATTTTTTTTATTACTTAACATGTAATAAAGTAAACCATCTGCTAACTTGTAGGTGTTAAGTAGCAAAAATATTTTTCAAACAAATGAAAATGTATTTAAAATCTTGACTGATTGGAATAGAAAAGTTAACGAAAAATTCATAATCATTTTACAAATCAAGTAGAAATTACTTATAAGAAATATTTTGTTTATAAAATGATCACATTTTGTTTAATTTAAAACTATCGAAATTACGATATTTTTTGCAATTACCCAGCCAATATATATTTTTGATATCTAACTTAATTCTACTTTCACTACACGTTAAACTTTGTGTTGCTTTGTACTTTTCTATTTTTATAAACGTGAATAAGAATTTTAACACTAATAATAGTTTCTCTATATATATTTTTTTCTGTATTATTAAATTTACGAATATTATATTTAGTTACTGACATAATAGATAAACAGAAACCAAAAGCTTAACTGGAAATTATAAAATGATAAACCTAATATTTTCTTATATCAAATAATGTTGAAGAATTGCAAAATTTAAATTTTTGCATTATGTGTAAAAAGAAAATCATTTTCCCAAGGAAAAAATAATTTAGGTATATATAGATATTATATATATAAAAAGAAATGTCTACTAGAAAACTGGAATAAATGAATATTAAAAGAAAATGAATAGCAACGATAAATACTTACCAAGGAAGAGAAAATATTCTGACATGTCATAGTTGTTCTACAATTTCTTTAAAGTTTATTATAAAAAGGACGATTCAATGTTATTTTCAATATTATATATACAATTCGGTATATATTCTTTAAAGGACAAAAATCTTATAGTTAAGTATATATACGTTGTTGCAATGTGTAGGCGGAAAGGCAAGGTGAGCCAAACACCAGCCTCGGGTCTCGCGCAATAAAAAAAGCAGCACTATTTTGGGTGAAATTCTGGCAGTAAAAGTCGTGCAAATCATACTGTACAGTGTACATACAAACTCGTTGAAATTAATATGGTAGAAGCTCCAAATAAGGACCTATAAATTTAGCATACCAGATTTTTGTGAACGGCTTTATTTTTGGAGTAACATTTTTTCTTAATGAAACGATATGTTAAACAATTATGTACAGTTTAGGAGATATAATTCTCTAAAATATTAACAATTTTGCCGTATTTTTCTATTTTGTTTCTACTTTATCCTTATTTTAAACTGGATTAAGGTCCTCAGGCATCCTAAAATTTAACAAAAAAGGTTTGTGTCTTTGCGAAGAGCTTTTTGGGGGCTGGAGATTTGGAGGTTAACTGCACAATTTTTCATAATGATGACAATAAAAATAAACTGACTTTATATTGCAATTGTTCGCATTGCGATATACTTTATACATTTAAAAATTAAATTAAAGAAAAAAATCTTTTATTTGCTTATTTCTAATTTCGTTAGTCATTTTAAAAAAAAAATTGTCTTAGGTCACGCGCAAATCTCCGCCGGCTCTGCATTGGTCTCATTTAATATACGCTTAAACAAGTAAACTATAAATTTATCGCATAACATTTGAATTTTTCTAAATTGTATATTATCGATATACTGAAAAGTGAAAAAAAAAAATGAAGCAAAAACATTAAAGATATGTAGTAAATTAAAAAAATATAGCTTTGTATTATTTTATTATACTTAAAAATCAATAATAAAATGAATATAACACAAATTTTGAACACTGTAATTATGCAAAATGGATATAAATATAATGCAAATAGTAAATGCAATAATAATTAAAACAATGAGGGTATCACATCACGACCACACGTATTTCATTAAAATATATACCACAGAAAAAGCACCATTAAAAAATTAAAACTTATATTTCCATTTGCTTTTTCTTTTTTATTTCTCATTAAAATATATTGGATAGCTGAAAGGAATGCAATTTTAAACATCTTCGGAAAACTTTATTAATGAAAATTTTATTTATATAATTAATTTATTCGCTGTAGTCATTTCTATGCTACTTATAATCGAGTTTTTATATTTAAATTATTTCAGATTAAGAAATACATATTTTTTTTTCCACTGTGCCCGCTATTTACATTTTTCTTATCTTTATTGAATTAAAAAAAATAAAAATATTCAAGTAAAATATCTATACGTTGCCTAATGAACTGGTTAATCATTTCATTTGCACTTGGTCTGCATTTCTCCAAAAAAAAAAAAAAAATGTTTATACAATAAAAGTCGCCTAAGTGGGACATCAAAAAAAATTTATGTTTTAAATTTTTCTCTATGTGGGCTAATCTACCCAAAATTGATTTCAATTCGTACAATTTCGTTCCTCTAAGTAGATCAATTATTTTTTTTTAAATATAATTTTAAATTTTGAATTTAGCGTACGTTTATTATTTACATTAAATGCACGTACCTATTTTGCATTTAGAACTCGAGATAAGACAAGAAGCGATATGAAAAAAGAGCAACGATTTTAAGAAAGATATCTATCTATCAAATAACAGATGAAGTTGTGGAAGATCCACCGGTTGTTGAGCATGACTACAGACAATAGACTGAACTATGGTCTATATCACTTATTAATAAAGATTCTCTGTAATACGAAATTATCCTCTACAATATTAATAATGACTTATAATATATTGTAATCTGTGCATATAAATAAAATAGTAATCTATTGAAAACTTAAATTAAAAAAGTATTTAAATTTCGCATTTCGCACATTGAAAACAAAAGAGAATTAATCTTTATTTTTATTCATTATACGAATCATATTATTATTATATTGATGTTTAAATAAATAAACGAATTTGCTTAACAGCAAACACAAAAATTCCTTAAAATATGAATTAAATGAAATTGTAATAATTTTTAAACTACATTCAAGACGTGCACACAAAATTTGTAAAAATAATTTGTTTACTTAATTATTCATACCGTAAATTGGAATAATATATTTTCGTACATCAACTAGAAAACTTTTATAGTACATTTAGCCATAAAAACGAACAACGACCGACATAAGACAGATTTAAAGCAAAAAGAAAAAACGGAATAGATGTTAAATACAAAAATATTTAAATTTATATATTCCATAATCCAGACCTAAATAACATTATAATAGCTATAAGCTTTAAATATGCTATTGTACTGATTTTAAAGAGTGAATTTAACAATGGTGTGAACAGTGAATATAATAATAAAAGAAGCTCATCATCATATTATTATATTATTGTTATTGTATATTATATGATGATAATAGTGAAATATATTTACATCCCATTCTATTCCTATAAATAAATGTACAATTGTGATGTTGTGTACATATTATAGAATAGGAATTAAATCAGGAATGAATATGAAAATATTGTTGTACAATGATTACGATGATGATGATGATGATGATGATGATGATGATGACGAGGATGAGGATGATGATGGGTAATGTTGTACTGTGACTTGTGCTAAAAGCGCATCAAGAATCAAGATAGAATAAAATGGATACGTTTAATATTATAATGAACGAAACATTTTCATTGGTTTACGGTTCATTCATTTTGATTGTTTACTTAAAATGTGTAAAACATTCCGAAAAACCGCAATTTAAATCTTCATATGTACAAGGTACAAGTACTTGAGTAGATACATTTTATTATGGGGGGGTGTAATGAATTTTCATCATTATATTCGCATTTAAATGTTTTCGTTTCGGTTGGTGAATCATACCATTTTCGCTTTGGTATCTTGCAGACTCATTTTGGTAGCTTTGGTTGTTTTGTATATCAATCAATGTGTATTTATCATTGTGCCACCACAGAATTACAATTATTAAATAAATTTTATTATTATTATTATTATTATTATTATTATGTATTTATTATTCTGTTAATATTGTATAAATTTTCTATTACATATAACTAAATAAATTTTATACAGATGACATTTATATTTCATTAACATATTGATTAAATAAAACATTAAAGTTTGTAATTTTGAATTTAGAATTCAGCATACGGTATATAAATAAGTACCAATGATTCTGTTTTGAAAGTTTTACCAGGTATTATTTAAACAAATATTTATTATTATTTATAATTTTTAGTGGGTGCCTGCCTATATTTTGTTTTTGTGTGTACATATGGATAATAAAAACAAAAGGGTTATTTTTATTTCAATATTATTAAAATAAATATTTATACAAAGTTAAGAATTAATTAATAATAAATTTATGGATTTTGTTTTGGCACGCGCAATATAAACAATTATACGTACAGATAAGGAATAAGCATAATCTTGAAACTTTAATGTAAATTAATTTAATAAAACCAGTCGAAACAATTTGCTGTGGTGGATAAATACGCTCATTATTATTATATATACTTATATATGTAATATTTATATAAATGTGATTCTACAAAGTGTCTGGTATCATGGACATTTTAAAATTTCTGAACAAATTCGTAGATTATGGAGAACTATATATTATAATAGATCTATTCAGATTTTTATTGTGGTCTAAAATATCCAATAGTAGTGCGAGTTATCGCATATTCCGTAACCGTAAATTTATCTGTTAAATATAACGTTAAATTCTCATAATAAAGTTTTACGCTTTGCAACAACATTTGTACATACGATTATTAGCTTTTATTCATGAAAAATAGTATAAAAGAAACGTTACCGGAATCGTTCTTTAGAGAATGTAATGTAAAAATAAAAATGAAAACTTGTGTTTATGTAAAATTATTGAATGTAAACGTAATCGTAAACTTAAGAATCTTATACGTTTATGCATTAGCTTTCAATAATAAACATAAACGTTTGTAGTATTTCCCATTACGTGGACGATTTCGGTTACATTTTAACAAAATAACAATTAATACGTGTATCTGTAAGCGTATCCGTATCACTTTTAAATACATTTAATGGAATAAGTAAATAATATTTAAGCAAAGCAATATCTAAAAGTGACAAAAAAAAGAGTAAATATCCAGATTCTTTTCTTTTTTATAATATTAAATACATTAGATTTCATAAAGTAATATACTCAAAGACGCATTCACACAAATGTCTAATTTTATTTAAAAATAAAGGTAAACAAAACAAAAAAAAAACAAATCCTATTGCTTTTAAAGAAAAAAAAATAATTCAAAAATGCTAAACCGAAAGGTAATATTTAATGTCTGCCTCTGCTCGGATACAGATTAACATTAGATTTGACATGAAAATGCTTTAGCGTAAATGGTAACTTTTATACGTAAAAAAAAATCTTCTCTTAAAATAACAAATATAAACAAACAAAAGATAAACACATTGCTAAGTGCAAATTTTAAATGTTTTAAAATTTTAAAGAACTTCTATAACAGACAACAAACATTGAAATCAGAACATAATATAGAGTAAAACAAACACATATACCTATGTTCCATATATCCATATAAACATAATACAAATATATATATTTATATATATATCGAGATACGTTCTATTTTTCTTCTACGTCAGGAAATGAAAGTTTTTTTCTTTTCCATATGCAAACATGCAAAACTTTGATTTAGCACAGCGACAATAAGTGTTCTATGCATGGATGATATTTATACAAGAACTTTTCTATCTATTACATATTACTACATATATGGAAAATTTCTTACTGCTGAGAGTAGGTAAGTACTAACTATACAATGAAGCTAACATTTAAATTAAGGGAACAATTCTAAAATTAATAATAACTCTTTTAAATATAATAGAAAAAAAAGTACGGAAGAACTAGGGTTCTAAAATTACATGTAATTTGTAATTTTGTAATATTACACGTAATATTTCATGTAATATTACATCAATATTACACAATATTACAGTC
>JAABKK020057468.1:0-37653 GCA_011634745.2 Catotricha subobsoleta
AGGAAAATCATATTGTTATCATAATTTAATCATTCATTATATTTGTGTACATTTAAATACATAAATATACAAAAAAATATGTTGATGTTATATATATATAATAAACAAAAGTTATCAAAAAATTAAAATAAACATAGACATACCGACGACTCACAACACATTTGTATTATTTCGTATTGCGCAATAATTTTTTCTAGAACATTCCAGAACATTCAAAATCAACATAAAACAAATTTGTGAATTAAATCATAAGCTGATTACGTCAACAGTAATACCCCTCACCCCCTTCCCCTCACTCCACCACAGACATAAACCATTTATCATGTACACCTACCATCTATCATAGACACAAACCCATGTATAGTGGTGCCATCTGTCGACATACATGATTACGTCATCGGCGTGACGTCATTAGTGAGGCAGAACCGGCCCAGCTCCCCCTACTTTCGGTATATGAATTATTTTGACGTTTCTCATTTAAATTCATTTGTGGTGTGTTTGGATTTTGTTTTTTCGCTTTTTTTAGGCATTCTGATAGTTTTACATCTACCTATGACATGAAAAATAATTTAAGTTTGACATTTTTTTGTCAAATATCAAATACCGTACGCTATATGCCGAAATTATTAAAAAGACACTCATGAAAGATTCTAATACCGAAAATACCAAAAATACCGAATACCAATTATACCAAGTTACCAAATACCGAGGTTTTAATAAGTACCCCTTCTGTGTTTCTTGCAATAAATAAAATATGAATTTCCGATATTTGAATTTTGCGCCACTTTTAACGCACGTTATTTTTAATTCGTCGGTTTTCGAGTACAAAATTATATCATTTCAGTAGCTATGGTGTGCTGTACACATAATAATTCATTTTTTATTTAATATTCCTGCGGATAGCGTGAATAAATGCAAATAAATGTTAAAATTAGTTATCTTAACCTCACTATGTGTGGTACAATGTATCACACAATAGTTCTTAAAATTAAAATTTCAAAGACAAGGCATTTTTTAAACGAAAATTTTTATTTATAAAATATCATTTATTTTGCATGACTTAATTTATTCTATAAAAAAATTAAATAAAAAAAATTCATAAGACGACCCTATTGAAATCAAACAAAAATGATGGTGATTTTAGATTATTTTAAATTATTTTTGAATGAACAAATTACTCATGATTTGTATTTTTTCATTTTATTAAATTAAAAAGAAAAGTAATTGTTTGTAGTTTAAGAGGTTATCCCAAATAGTAGGGTTGCCGCGAGTACTGGTCCGGGTACCGGAAACCCGGCTATCCGGTTTTTTTTTTTAGTAAAAACACGGGTACTCAAAATTTTCGGGTTTTACCTACTACTCGGTTCAACCCATTTGGATAGCGCACGGCGTGACTCTCTTGCCGAAACGCATAAAAATTTCCAAAAGTGTAATTTAATTCATTTATTTATGCAACTGAGGCGTTTAGTGATGAAATTTTATTTGTTCCAAATCAGGTTTTTCCGCTTGCTTCAATAGAGTGAAATTAACGATTTTAATTCCAACCAAATTCCACTAAATGATTCAATAACAAGCAATAAAAAAATACAAATATAAATGCTATTTATCATGAAAGAATAAAAAAGGGAAAGAGTTAATAAATTGAAAACAGAACGCTCAGTCAAGTGGCCATAACGGATATTTTTCAAGGTGCATTAAACATCTCTGACCAAGTTCACCTGTCATTTATGTCTTGTTTTGAAAAGACAATTGATGTAAAACCTAAATAAATAAAAAAATCAGCCAAACTCAGCTAATGATGCTGATGAGGCTACAATTGCAATGAAAGCGGAAATATTAGAATATATTTTAACCAAAGAACTTTCTCGATATTCTGTGAAGATAAGCAATGAAGGAAATCAACTCCAGACGCCAACTAATCCCCGTGAGTGGTGGTTAAAAAATTCGGCAAAATTCTCTCGGCTTGCAAAAGTTGCCCGTAAGTATTAGAGCGCACCTGCAACAATTAAGTGTCGACAGCGAGCTCGCGTTCTCGGAAGCTGGACAGATTTACGACGAGCAACGAATCAGATTATCTCCAGCTAATGCTGAAATGCTACTATTTTTTAAACATAATCTACCACTTTTAAATTATACGTACTGATTTTAAGTCTTGTTAAGCAATCATTTAATACGAATTTATTTCAAGTTTTATTTGATGGAATAGATTAGATATAGATGTTTTTAAAGTAATAAGTAATATACTTTATTCTGGATTTTTAATTTGTGCAATCAAATTTATTCTAATTCCATTTATGTAATATAAGAATTCCGGAATAAATATTTTTTATTTATTAACAATTTCATTTATTTCGCGAGTACCCGAAGCGGTTGACTATTATAGTATCGGGTTCGAGTACTACTCAACCCAGCTTTTTAGAATTTTTTATTTAAATTTACATTAAAAATGAGGGATCATTCGCTTATTATGTTACGCTGTTAGGAGTGGGGGGGGAGTGTAGAAAAGTCTGACATTTTGTGGAGGGGGGACTGAAAAAAATGTGATGTCACACTAATCAATTTTCAATTTTTGTGATTTTATATGTACAAATTGATTTTATTTTTAACTTTTACAAAATTTTATATATCTTTTATCGAGTTTTTCTCATCATATTATTAAATTCAGAATCAAATCCGAAATTATTAACAATACTGATAATTTGAACGAGGTTATAGTTCTATGACGCCATATTAATTTTTAAATATTTTATTTCAATATAATACAACGTTATCTCATTGCGTCATTGTATTCAAATGTCGAAATTATTATATTTGAAATTTATATACTCTTTAAAATCGAAGAAAAATATCCAATATAGTGACGTCACAGGGAGTAAGAACGCGTGATGAGCTGTGACAAGGGGAGAGATGGGGTATAAAAATGAAAAATCGCGCGACATAATAAGTGAACGATCCCTAGAAGAGTGGCATTTAAGTCGTCTCTACTGTATGTCGTGAACTAGTAATGTCACAATATATAAGTCTGCAAATACCTGCACATGACGTTGACATATACTAATTTATAAGGACATGTACAATATAAGTTTTATATGTCTGCTTTTGGCCCCAAGCAATTCTGTAAAATAGAATTTAATTAAAAGAGTAACACATGTTTTTAAATTAAATGAAAATGCCTAAATATTCTAGTACATTCAACGTAAATAGAAAATGTACAAAATTAATGAAAATTTATATAAATATGTATTTGGGATGCGGAACGCGATCGCAAAATGTTGTTTGCTTTTGAATGCACGCCATTTTGATATTTGTTTTATTTATATTTACGTTGAAATTAGATTGTATTGGTGTTATAAGTTACATATAATTTGTTTGGATTTTGTTGTATATGTGTGATATTTTATTTCCTAGTTTAAATGTTTGCCACAAATGCCACAAACGAGTAGCCGAGGTAAATAAAATATACAACAAATATTTTCAGTTTAGTACGTAAAAACGTAGCATAGCGCAATGTTATGGTTAAATTATCGTCGTGATGTGTATTTATTTTGGTGTTGTATGTGCATTCAATGATAAAAAATATCGAAATATAAAAATATGTGAACCAAAGCGCTAATAAACAATCAAATATCTTTTAATTTGTATTTAAATTTTTGTTTTTTTTTTGTGTTTAGTTTCGTTTCTATATTTTGCAGAAACAAATTTAGAGTGAATTTTCTTTTTCAAAGTTTTAAATTTAAAAACATTTTTATGAATTTTATATAACATTAAAAATACAGAAAAAAAAAAATAAAACAAAAAAATCTAAAAGGAAAAATCTAGCGTCGTCATCAATAAATAATTTTTGTATTTAATCCGAGATCTCGAACTCGTACCGTATATAAAAAAAAAATAAAAAAAGAACTCGTAATCTGTGTTAAGTGCCCTGTATGTTCTCGGTACGATATAACATATAACTATACGTTTCTTTTTCCTCTCAATTTTTTTTTTTTTTTTTTTAAAGTTTTTCAATTCCAGACTTTGTTGTAAGATTACTTGCATCAAACAATATTTATAATAGTGAAACAAGTTCGTGAAGGTTTCGTAACGCGAGTTTTAATGTTTTCTTTTGCTTCGTTATTTGGTAGTAATATATAAGTATACGCACACACCTTGTTGATTTGTATTAAGTAAGATTCTGGTTTTTAAAATTAATGCGATTATTATTACGCGCAGAAACCTACAATTCAAACACATACATAGTGTATAAACACTAATATATAAGATAAACAATATAAATAAATAAAATAAGAAAATAAGAAAAAAAAACTATGCTTCTTTGCTGTTTTTCTTTATCAACCTAGTGTATTTCTACCTAATAATAATAATAAAATATAATCTTTTTAAAAGGCATCCATTTTATAACATAGTATTTTATATATAAAAAAAAATAGAAAAAAAAGATACTTAAGTAATAATTTGTGTGTGTGTGTTTTTTTTTGTGGTTGATTACTTTGTTTGGTTTTTATTTTTGTTTTTCGTGGTTTTTTGGTTAAAAATAAAACGTATCATATAGTTTCGGTTTGATTTGTTTTGCCTAAAAAGAAAAACTTACATATTATATGCAAAAATGGTATTGTTTGATT
Organism: Catotricha subobsoleta; assembly: GCA_011634745.2. NCBI lineage: Eukaryota > Metazoa > Arthropoda > Insecta > Diptera > Cecidomyiidae > Catotricha > Catotricha subobsoleta. The sequence continues at coordinate 4,623 of JAABKK020057468.1, forward strand.
GGTGCTGTATTCGTTTAATGACATTGCAACGAGTAGGATTATAACTTTCAAATACATAATAATAGATTATAATAGATTATGTCAGCAGTTTTGAAGGTGGTTATGATTATAAACATTTATAAATTCAAGAATATAACAGAGCAACCAACACCTTTGTTTTCATATTAATTCATTTAAAAAGGAGGCAATAAGAGCAACACACAAAAAGAAACAACAACAACAACAACAACAACAAAAGAAAAAGAAAAAAAGTAAGCATTGTTTGTTTTTTATAAGATACTTATATAGGTACCTACTACCTACCTATATATTATTTAATAAAAGAAATATAAATTTAGTAGAAATTAAATAAGACGTTTGCGCCTATTTTGTATTTTTCTGAATATGTCCATTAGAATTGGCGTCTTTTTGACTTTATTTATTTTACTTATTAATTATGAATTATGTAATAAATGATAAAAAAAGAAGTACAGGCGGGCTGCTATATACGTAAACAAACAGACGAAAAATAAAATAAAATCTATAAGTAATTGCAATTGTTTACATAATTTGTAATTGAGGAAGTCTTGCATTATTTGTACCTACTAACAACTACTTTTATACTAGTTCACAAGAAATATTAACCAAAAAACTACAACGTAACTTTAATATAAACAACATTTTACTTTTGCAATATGGCAACAACACCATTTTATTATTTAATAAAGTGGCAAATTTATTTATTTATTTATTTAATTTTTTTTATTTTATTTTTTTTCATATTTATTATTTGGATACTTTTATTGTTCAAAATCATAATCGAGGTTATTAAATAATATTTAATTTTGAGAGGTATATACAAAATTGTTATGATTACGTAAAATGACAGCGGCGACAAAAGATTTATGTATTTAATAAATAAATTTTTGCTTGTTTATTAAATAAACAATCAATTTTGATTTTAAACAACTTTATTTATTTATAATTTTTTTTTTTTTTTTTTTTAAAACTATAATCAGGGTTCCGTTGAGTTAGATTAAAATGATTTAATCATTGCAAAAATCAACGATATTTTGATAATTTGCGTTTTTATTGGTTGGCGAATATTTGCATTTCCTTTTATCTCTATTTAAAATAAATCTAGAGTTATTTTGATGTAATCAGATCTGTTTGATTCAGGTTCCGTCAGCCGGTAGTAATTAGAAATAATTTTAATTTTCAAAAATATTATATGCTTCGTAAAAATATTTTTGTGGGTTAAAAGAATAAAACAAAATCAAAATCATATTGTTTTTCTTTTTGTAAACTTTTTCAAAAAAAAAATAACTAAAAAATGAAAATGGGGTAATTAGAAACATTTTCAGGTATGTGAGCCCGTAACAGGTAAACTTGAGGTATTCTATAATGTTGTTAAGATGCCCAAAACTCATACCTTTGTGGAAAGATGTGAAGATGTATGAAGATTTATAAAAATATGTATACGTTATAAAGTTGTTTTTGGTTTTATGTATATGTTCAAAGACTTGCTAAGTTCTTCTAAGTTGAGTTCTAAGTAAAAAAAAAAAAAAAACTTTAAATCTTCGCGAAGCCTCCGTGTCGTGTTTCGAATTACTCTAATAGACGGTTTTTTTTAATCAAATATTGAATGTTTACAATTTTACATTCTTTTTAATTAGGTAAGCATTTTATTGCTTAGCTCTACTCATTCATAGTTTTCGTTTATTACAAATATGCAACAGTAATAACAAAATTAGTGACAAAAACTGCAAATCTAAATTTGGTTATATATAATATATATAACCGTTAAGAAAACCGATCGTACTTCTCAGCTGGTCTATTAATATACACTGTTGCAGGTTTGTTTATATTTATGTTCCAATGAATATTAATGGAAATAATCATATTTGTAATAAAATTCGAAAACAGAACAATGATTTTGTAAAGTTTGCACTTTTTTGTAAACATAAATTTAAAATAATCAGGAAATTTAAATTTTATCAATAACTGTTTAAATGTGAAAGCTGATAACTACGAAATTTATAGTACCAACGACCAATACAATTTATGAAAAGAATCTGCCTAATAATGCAAAAATAAAACTATTTGTCAGAACAAAATTACAATGTTTCAAATATTACCAGATAATGTCATTTTCAAAACTTCAGAGGCTAACAGAACATCGAAGATCTAATTTATTTTTAATTTTTTTTTATATACATGTTAATCAGCAGCCTAAATGTAGCTCTAAAAACAATATTACCAACACTTCACGGTCAGTTTTATACTATGATCTCTACCGGAGTTGATGAGTGATAGCTGTACGCTTTAGAAGAATGCATAACTGCCTACGACAATTAATTATATATTATAACACGTATAGAGTAAAAGTCACCCTACGGGACATGCGTATGCCCAATGGAACAATAACCTGTTTTAGTTGTAACTAAGGCAACGATTGAAATAATATTAGTTTGAAAGCTTTATTCTAGTCCCACAGTGGAATTAAATTTCGTCTACGCCACGTGGTGGCTAATTAGCTACTAATTCCGAGTCCTTTCTGAATAATTTCGTTTTTCTTCTTTGAGGATTACTGCAAAAATAAGTGTGTGAATACATAATTGGAATAATATTGGAATAAATAATTTAAACCAGAAAAAAAAATCTTGTCCTATCGGACCGCGGGACACCCCACATATAGTATTTTGTTTTTGTGTCCCACAAAAAAAAATAAAATAAAAAAAGTGAATTAATGATATGCGCTTTATTAATTTTATTAACAACTAGAAAACATTGGCATTCACAGAAATGTCATCTTTATTGAATAATACATACATAATATTTGATATTTTTCCAACAAGTTTTAACTGAAAAAATCCTTAACTTGTCCCGTAGCGTAAGACAGCCTGGCCTTTACACTACTTATATAAGTATAATATAATATATTCTTTTTTCTTTTCTTTTTTCTTAAATATTCAAATACTTACTTATAAAAAAATAAAAATATGTATATCAAATTTAATTATTGCAATTAAAATTAAAAAACAAGAAATAATAAAATCATTATTTGATAGAGACTGCATGTCTACAAACTTTATACATATATATACATTCTATTACTGTAACTTGCGACGACGTCGTCGACGAAAACAACATCAATAAATATAATTAAGTATTATTGCTTTTAATATAAGTAAAATGGTTTGAATCAAAGAAATAATTAAATAGAAGAAAAATAAAACAACACAACACACACAAAAAGTTCGTGTTTAATAAAATAATAAATAACTTGGAACAATGTACTCTTAAAACTCACGGCCAATAGGCACATGTCTGATGTATAAAACACTACACCTGCTGCTATTGCTCGTTGCATTTTATTACATTATACCTATTTGTAATGTAATTAAATGCAATCTGTGCGTATTTGTGTGTGTGTGTATGTGTGTGTGTGTGTGTGTATCTGGTTGTGCCAGCAGGGTATGCACATATGTGTTAGTAAAAAAAAAAAAAAAAATTAATTAATACTTTTATTATATTTAATATAATTATATTCGCTATTATTATATTTCATTAGAATTTGTATATTTACATATCAAATTGCCCTCTTTGCCTATACGAAAACTATAAATTATAAAGTGCAAATGTTGTAATTTAAACAAATCAAAAACACTCACAGCAGCACAAAAAAAAAATACAGAAAAAATACAGTAAAACAACTGAACAAGTATAATTGTTTAGTTAATAAGATAAGTGTAGTGCCAGTGCTGTTATAAATAATAATACGTAATTAATACTGGAAAATATATATGTATTAAGAATATATTATTTTTTATGAAACATATAAAAAAACAAAAAAAAAACGCAACATAATCACTTCAACTTATAAAACTACGAGTTTTATTATTGGAGCTGGGGATTTATATATATTTAGTTTGGTTGTTTTTGGTGAGTAATCAAAAAAAAAAAAAAATCCAAAATTTTAATGTTTTCTTTTTAATGATTATTTTTTTTCTTTTCCATATAAATTTTGTGCGATTAAATTTATCGATTATAAAAGAAGATAATGAATAACTATAATTCAATATAAATGCGGACTGATATAATTTAAATGATTGTCGAAATGCGAAATTCAAATAAAGCGATTTTAAAATTGAAACAACAGTTTGACGTGTTACAGTTAAATTATTAAAGAAAGAATTTTTAATCTGTATGTATTTGAAACATATTTTAATGGTTTCAAATATCGTTGTTTTATAATAATTGAGCTTAAAGTTTTTGTTACATATTATGCCTAGATATCGTTCAGTTGCTTATTGAACTGAATATAATGAAATTGCTTTTAAGCATTGAGAAATTAGCATTTTGCATAGAAAAAGAAAAAACGAAAAAAAAATGGTGAATAACCAAATAAACTTGATATGTGTGTTAGTGTTTTGTTTAAATACATGGTCTAATGTCGCTGTTTTATTTTTTTGAAATAATAATGAATGGATTTTAAGCCGACAGTTTATGGACAAAGTGTTCGTACACACAATTAAATAGAAGCTATACAATTTTCAACTGGATCATTTCTCATTTTTTTTACTGGTTTGGTTTAGTATACCGATATTTGATTTAGACATGCTAGAAATTTATGATCATTAGTTACTACTTACTACGATTTGTTCTTAAATTTGAAACCATTTTTTTTTTTTTTTTGTTAACGTCAGACTGACATTTTATAAAAGGCATAAAACGAAAACTGTGCCATTACATTATATTTGAAGAACCAAACAAAAAAATAAATAAATAATAATAAAATAATATATAAAAATATATACAAGTATAGACTAATTAATCAAAAAAGCTGCTGGAACTTGCCTTAAAACTTCTTTTAATTTGCTTATATTTATATCTTTCACCTTTTAAAGTAAATAAATATATTGTTTTAAATATATTTTATTCATAACTTTTCTTAAATATAGGTTTTTTCTGTTTTTGTTTGTTTTTTTTTTTTTGTGTATTTTATGTTATTCGAAATCAGCACGTATCGCTGTTTATTTATTTGAAATTTTTTCAATAAAATATTTATTATTCAACATTGTATTATCTGAAATTAATTACGATTTTACCAGTTTTTAAGCAAAAAAAAAAAAAAAAAAGTAGAAAATACAAAAAAAAAGAAAACACTGCGAGCTTATATCTGAATTTTCGATTAATCATAATAAATATAATATTGGCCGCAGTGTATTAATTTAAAAAAAAATGTTTTCACTTGGGACCTGTTATACTGTTATATTATGTATGGCTGATGTGGTTGTGGCTCGTGTTTTTTTTTCTTCTGTTATTTCCTTTTTTTTTTGTCTTCTCTCTGATAAATAAATATGATATTTTCTATCTAAATGCAACAACAAAACAAATACATCTAAAAACAATAATAAAATAAATTACATAATTCTACTATAATCGATGAATAATAAATTATCGTCAATAAAAAGAAGTAAAAATAACATATCTATAGGTAAAGGTATATGCATTTATATTTTATACATGACGAGATTGTAAAGTGGGTATATATTGTATTTTGTTCGTCTTTTTGATATTAATGGGAATACGAAACTCTCAGCAACAGCAACAAACAACTCTGTCCATTGCCATCCATCGCCACACATAAATATATACATTTTATTTATATATATATAAATGATAGTCGTTTACCTCGCTATAAATTTGTTTATATTTTTATATATACGAATGAGGAAAAAAAAAGAAGAAAAAAAGACCCACAATAAAAATTAAATAAGAAGACAAAAATAAAGCTAACTGGTTTTTTTTTTCTTTCTACTTTTTTATTTAGTATATCATTTATGGATTTTGTATTTAATGTGAACAAAATATTCGTTTATTCGAATAAATTTATTGAATAGATTTTTTTTTAATTTTTTTTTTTTTAATCTTCAAAATACATAATTTTTCTGAATTTTGTGGTCAAGTCTTCGGCAATGGCAGCATTAATAGCACCACCCACCCACATAGCATTATGAAAAGTCAATGTATTATTAGAATGAATATTTATGTGTGTATGAAGAATTTGATTTTTGTATAAAAACATTCACCTATCAACAGGGTTTCCAACTATCGTTCACTTAGTCCCTTGCTTTCCTTACTACTTATCGCCATATGATATAAATTTTCATTTATTGCCATGCCATACACCATCTAAGCGACCAGATGATAAGCGGATATTTCGCCTAATAGTAAATAAAAAATGTTTGGAAAAGAGTCATAATTGAACGCGATATAAGAAAACAAAATCGTTTCTGATCACGGTTAAAGTTAAAACATATTCCAATTATATTCGATTTTACTTTGGCTGGTGCTTTTCAATTAAATTTTGTTTCATACAAGTCACTTTCGATTATAGCTTTTTTCTTTGGGTATAGTAAAAAAAAAAAAATGTATTCAAATAAATCGTAACAATGCGCTAAAATTTACAGTAAAATTCTATGGAAACCATACACAACCATACATAATAATAGGCGGAGTCGTACCAGATTTATTTGACTTGAATCAGCTTAACAAATTGTACACAACAATGAGTTTATTTGACAAAGCAAATTTTGAATATGAAAGTGTAAATTAAAAATGAATTAAAATTATTATAATTTAATTTGCAAATAAACTATCCTCTAATCCACTGTGTTGTGTACGAATTTAAGGTGAAAAATAATGGCTGTAACAAAACAAAAAACGTATTAGATAGTTTAAAATCATTGAAACATTTGGTTTTTTCTTTTTTTCTTTTAGTGAGATATATTGTTTTCCGTAGCCATTTACTTAATGATCCTATTTCTCTATTAATTTTATTCTTATATGCACTATTTTGTTTCTTTTCTTATAAATTTTCTTATTTAAAATTGAAAGCTGGTGACCGCTAAAACACCAATTACATATAATGTTGTTTAGGATCTTGAGTTCATATGAATGAACTTTGCTATATATTCAACTATTGTACCGCGCACTCGTTCTTTCCTTTGCCACATTAGTTTCATAATACACGCTATTAAGGAAAGTAAAGACACAAAAAAAAAAAGAAGAAAAACCTTTAATTACAATATTTTAATGGACGTACTTAATTTTACCTATCTGTTTAACTCATTAACTCATTAGCTCTTTAATTGTTTTCATCTATATTCACGAACACAACTTTCATAATATTTACTTATAATTCTATTTTCAAACAATGTTTTACTTCTTTCTTATTCGAATTCATTTTATATTTCCTGAATGCTAAATCTTTTCTTTTTTTGCTTTTTATACTTACTATTATCGTCGATCAGAACAATATCATTATCATTAAATTTATCATCATATTTTCGTAGAATAAAAATATGTTAAATAGTTTTAAAATGCTTTGAAATTAATTTTTAATTCGGAATAAATTTAGAAAATAAACTGTCTTTTCTTTCTTTAATTATAAGCATAAATATATGAGCTCTCTTCATTCGAACAGTGAATATATACCGAAAGCTATTCATATTTTCACTTGATTTATCTTGTTATTTGAATCTTCAAAATTTCAGTTGGACTTATATTAATAATTTTATTTGTAATTATGGCTTTACTTTCATTCAGTATCGAATTTTTTTTTGGTAATGGTTTTCAACATCAAGATTTCAGTTTATTGATGTAAATGGAGAAGATTAGTTTCGTTTTTATATGTATATATAGCCCATTATTGTCCATATTGATACAATGGGTATACAATTAATAAGCTATAGTTATTTAAATTAAAAATATCCAAACTGAAACAATGAATTCAGCACCAAATCATGGTGAATTTTATAGCTATAAGAAGGTTAATATCAAGATAACTTGTTAGCAGCAATCGCGATGCCTTTTATATAAAAAAAAAACATTGTGAATTAAACTTTTTTTAATTTTCTTGTTCAGCGAACAACGAAATATATTCTAATATCTAAATGTTGAAGTACTAATCCTAAATTTTAAACCGAACCTCAAAAACCTTAAATTATTTGTTGAATGTGGAAGATTAAGAACATTAAACAAAATTAGAACGAACCATTTTACTAAGTTTGTAAATTAAATGAAAATTCTGATACACACCCCACGAGCTTTAATTTATTTGACATTTGAACCGAATTCGGAAAAAAAATTGTAATCAATTTTATTTTATCTGACATTATTTCGGTAATTGCTTAACTACATTATCATCATGATCATTATCATTGACATGAATGGATCATTGACATACATGAACAACCTTTTAATGTATAACATCTGGATGGTCCTTTAAACACTCTCTACCATTCCTGCCTATTCCTTGTTAATTCAAGAACTCGTATTATCCAACTTCAAATCTCTATCAATTAATTGTTTTTTTAACTGAACCTATAAATCCATTTACGTATTAATCATTTTTTTCTAAGCCAATTACAAAAATCTACATATTTTCGTTTTTACTAAATGTCGCTCAATGTTCGGAAAAAAAATAATAAATGAAAATAAATAAATAATTGCTAAAAAATCAAATAATATGCTGATCACAAATTTTTGCACCAAAATCAAGCGTAATTTTAGATATGTTTAGTTTATTTTTCAGAATATCTTCAATAAACATGGATTTTATAAACAAAATTTTATTTACTTCACGAAAATCAAAATATAAAAAAAAAATTAAACCCCCGTTTACCCCTTCAAAAATGTTTCTACGTTCAATTAAAACAAAAACAAAAAAAATACATATAAATAAACCAAAAGAAGAAAAAGAAATAATTACAAATTTGCTGTATCGTCTTTTCAAATAGATGTTTGTTTATATGTAAAAAAAAAAGAAAAAAGTCCAATGGTTCAATACTTATATTAATGCCATTTGAATAGTTAATCAAAATAAGTTTTGTTGTGATATTGTGTGTGCTTTTTTTTTGTTATTTTAATCAAATAAATGAAGCCATTAGAGTTTGGAAAGCATATCAAATCGAAAAATGTATGCGCATTTAATGTTATATTATCAACAATCAACATATATCTATTAAATTAACTTCCCTAACCGATTTCCGCTTACCGCATACAAAAAATCTTTCATTCCAAACAATTTTTCCGTATTTATAGAAATGAAAATCGAAAAAAACCAAAAATACCAAAAACATTTCATAATATACTGGATTTCATTAATTGTTTTTCATACTAATTTCGTCCAATTTATTTATTATTCATCCAAAGCAGGTGTACCTATTATTATTTCAAATACGGTAGTATTGTAAGGTGTGGTAGACTGGCTCATTCAATTATATTATATCAAATAATAAATGGATACGCTTCTTAATATATGTGTTTGTGTCAACGAAACTAAATTCGGTGTCTCTTTCTTTCATTCATACATATATTTCAATTAAATGTAAATTACATAATTTGAGTTTGCTCAAAACCTAATTCAATCAAAATTCCTCATCACGCATTTAAATATAAAATATGAAAAAAAAAATAAATAAAATAAAATAATAATAATCTATATATAATATACGAATACTTATATAAGATTTATAGACGACGACGAGAAGCTTATGCACCCGTGTATAGCAAAGCAAGTGTAATTTTGTTGCACACGCACGATCTCTCATCAATGTAATTTTTATTTCATCTTCGATATAAATAATAATTCTACTTATAAAACCAAAATCTATTTCACCCGTATTTTATGAATGAACGAATGACTAATTGAGACAAAACAAAAAAAAAAAAAACGATATCATTTATTGAATAACTTTTGTTTATATAAGAAACTCTGCACCTCGCCCAGTTTTAGTCATAAATTCTGCGTAAAAATTTTTACACTTGAAATACTTCTTTCTGAGTAAGTACACCGTTTATCGTAAATTTTATACATATTCTAAAAATTCGCTCGGACATTCATTGAAAAAAGAAAAAAAAAAAAACGTAATTTTATTATTATTACATTTTCTTTTTTTTCTTCACTAAGACTGAGCGTGATAGACGGAGAGTCAAAATGATATAGCAGCCAAAATTAAATTAAATTTATATTAAAATCCAAATTAGAATTTGTGTTTATCTTATAGTTTTTCTGGTATTACAAAATTAGTGCGATTAAAGTGCTATAAAGTAATAAATAGATGTATCCAATTGAAACTATAGCCTTTGTGAACTTTGAGGTACCACAACCACACATAAATTCTATTAAAATAATATGTATTACATAATTACGTCATTCATTTGTTATTATTTTAGTAGAGATGATACTAGGGCGTCATACTGATCATGTTTTATGATGATAATATGATAAATAAGTAAATGTGTAATGGTTTGTTTAATCATTGAATATTAAAAAAAATAATTAAAAAAAAAAAAACTAGCACATCTATTCATTGACACATAAAATGTTTAGTCTGTTATTGTATTGAACGTAACAATTAACATATTTTGTGGTATATGAATATGAATCTTCATATTAGTCATTAACTTAACGTTGATATAATGCGGTGTGCCATTAGTTGGTTGCGCATTTACAATCAAGTCCACGTTATTAATAAAGAAAAAAATAAATAAATAAATGAATGAAAAAAAAAAAATTATGCTGATGATGCAGTTTTCTTTTAAATCCTATAAGCATAATTTATAATGGATTAATCATACTTATAATAAATGAACAAAATGGTTATATGTTTACGGTTTTAGGCACTCATCACAACTAGTTAACCATTTTTACTTTAATACAATTACCAACAGTTTTCTCTTTGATTTTAATTCAGAGAAATAAAATGATAAATATATATTTTATTTATGTATATACCAATACCTATTTAGTACCGATGAAATTGAACGTTGTCGAAAGCTATTTGTTTAATTTCTGATTTATTTCTTTTATTAATTAATAGGACCGCCCAGTAATTTATGATTAATTTCCTTAATGCTTTTGATCAATAATAAATTAAATTTCAATTTAATTATGGCCAGGACTCCCAGATAGAAAATTCTTGAAATTTGAATAGAAATAAAAAAATGGTTAATTATGGAAATTTGTAGTTTAAAAAAAAAAAAAAATTGTCCATGATTTGTCCAGACATTTTTGACATGGACATGGAAAATTTTTCGCCATGGACATGGACACTCCCATGGACGTGGACAAAACTTTTCCATGGACGTGGACATGGACACCGAAAAAAGTGTCCATGCAGACCTCTGGTAAATAGATGCATGAAGTAATTGACCAACGAATAAAACCAATAGATTTACTAAAAAAGAAATTGAAATTAATACAATTATTATTATTATTATTATTATTATTATTATTATTATTTTTTTTAATTCTATAATTTGGAAAAGCGAATTTAAAGATTTCTCTGTGCAGTAATTGGATCGCATAAATATTTAACAAAAACTTATAATAAACGCAGCGAAACTAACAATACAATGCTATAGGAACGCAAATAATTTGTTTACGTTTTACGAATTATCTTAAATGATAATTCTTGTGATATATATTTTTTTTTTTTTGTATCTTGAAAATAATCTTCAACAATATAATATTAGAAATATAACCTCTAAAATATTCTCTCTATAAATATTTTAAAATTAATTTTCAAAGATGGTGATGAAAATCCAACGTAAATACCAATTATTTGAATTATTTAATAAATTGATGTAGCAAATATATAATAATTTTTTTCTATATTTTATTTAATTTATTTTTTTATTCATCTCAGTGAACATTTGTAATGGATCGTAGCCATGCCATTTCATTATTAATTAATATATTTTATAATAATATCTACCAAACCCATTGATTACGTGAAACCAACAGTGATTCGATTGTTTTAAATCGAATTTTAATGTTGATATTTAAAAAAAAAGAAAAAAAAATCAATTACACATTTAGAAACTTATTTAATGTTTTTTCCGCAAAAAATTTTTTCACATAATATTTTCAATTGAGCTTTCTTCCATAATATGAGAATATATTGTTTTTTATTTGGCTGGAAAGTGGAATTAATAACGTATTCATAGTTAAGTTCAATTTTGATAGACATCGCGCCTCAGTTAAATACCTTTATTTTTTTTTGTTTTATTGCAACATACCTACATTACAGAAGTAAAAAGTACTGTCGACAAATGTGATATTTGGATTGGATTAAATATGATTAATGATGTGTACGAGTTTTGCACAGTTTTTATCTTATTTTCAGGAAGGTAATATAAATTAGAGAGTAGACTTTTAAGTACCTTATGAGCTGTCTTTACTGACACTTCATAAGAAAAAATAATAAAATAAATAATGAAAACTGCGCCCATCTCTAGCTCATCTGTAATGGTGTTTCGTAAAAATCCAGATATCCACATAGATATTGTAAATTTTTTGGTGCACTTACGTATAGCTTTAAAAATGTTACAACTGATCAATCTATTTTAGGGTTTCGCAAAGTCCATTACTTAGCTTCCCTGTCGAAAAAAAATATACTTAGCCTTCTTTGAAATTGTTTTCAACAATTTATGTAAAAACTAACATCGCACAACCATAAATTAAGTGCAAACAACCGAAGTAAATTTCATGTATGTTGTTGTTGTACCAAAAAATTTTTTTACATGGACGAAACTACTTCGGCTAACTTCGTTTTGCACCTAATTTCTGGTGGAGGTGTACGATGATGATACATTTGTCCTATACATAGAGAAAATGCCTGTTTAAAAAAAAATGTTTTAAGTAAATCTAAAAATTGAGGTAAGAGAACATGGGTTTCGACCTTTATGTGTAACCCTAAGATGGCTGAGTTCGGTTAAATAGGCTTTAGAGCTTCGTAATTAATTTAAAAACCTATCAATATCTATGTCGTTATTTAGTTTTCTTACGGAATCCCACTGCTGATCCAGGTTTGACTTTTTCGGTAAAATTTGTTGTGGTAAAACAATGAATTATTTAGACAGAGATAAAATAACACAAAAAAAAAATATATAATTATTTATATATAAAAATACATTTTATCTAAATTTAATCAAAACTTACAAAATGTAACAAATAAAAATAGAAAAAAAAAATTCTACACTTGTTTAAGCCCATCCACCTTTACATAAAAAAATAAAAAAAAAACATCTTGTTTTTTTTTTTTTAATGACTAAAATTTAAAATAAATGTTCTTTTTCGAAAGACTTAATACATACAACCTGAGACCCCATTGAAAATTCAATATAATAATGGTCTTGGCAGGCCTTCTACTTCTGAATTAATAGATTCATTTTGACTCATAGACGAAAAACATGTCTGTAATTTTCTCATGCCATACAACAAAACAGCATAATTCATTCTTGTCGATATTAAAAACCAACGCAGGTATACTGTGTTCAAAATGTTATTCATATGCTTGTATTTATTTATTTATATACATTTTTTTTTTCTTCACTATGTAATAATATATGCGTCAGCATAAAATACACATCAGGCATGCGTAAGTTAGGTAGAATCAGGGTAGATACCTGGAAGAAGTTTATTACCTGTGTCTATGGTGAATATACCTGTTTCTTAATAACTAAAAGTAAAGAAAAAAAAAAAAAAAACCCTGTGCGTTTCTTATTGTTATTATTGTATGTATATGTCGACATTCATTTATTTAACTATAGCAATATTTTTTTTTTTACCCTCTTTTAAAAATACAAACACAATTACAATAACACAACAAAATTCTTACCAGGTACGGATTTTTGAAAATTTTCTTTTTCTTTATAAACTTATCATATTTTGTTTAATGTATGTAATGTCACGTACATTTTTTATTAATTCTGTAAAACAGAATGTTCGGTTTCGCTTCGATTAGTTCTGGTGGTGAGGTTTGTACGTTTTATTTTAAATGTTTCATATTTTCATGCTTTTTCCACTGGCATTGTATTTCATTTATCTTAAAAACGTCTATTTTATAGCTCCAGTGTTGTGTAAGTGGGCCTGGCCTATGTGTGTGAATTTGTGTTTATGTTGAAAAGGTTTCTCTTGAAAAGTAACAAATATTATGTGTTATCATTTTACCTTGATCGAATGTAATTATTCTCTCACCGTATAGACAATAACATATAAAAGTGTCTCACAGTTCACAAAGACTATGACAGTTTTTAAAAGAAACGTAATTAATTCGTTTTTTTTTTTTTTCTTTTACTTTTATATATAGAACTTAATTTGTATTGTACTTACTTGTGCGTAATGCTTGGGTGTAATGTGTGTAGTTTTTGTACATTCAGTATAAAAAAAAAAACAAAAATGCTTGTCGACTGTTGTGACTTTGTAAGTAAGTTCGTTTTTTTCTCCTTTTTAATATATTTTTTTTTTATCCATTTTGTGGTTAATGTCACTTTTTTATGTTATGCTGTGTTGTTATTCGATTAAAGTCTAAACCTACTTCATTATATTCGCGTAAATTTTATTATTATTATTATTTTGTTGTCTATATTGTTAGCTGTAGGACTTTTATAGATAGTACAACAATCGAAACGAAACGGTAACAAAGAGCTAATTTTTATGAATGAAATTTATGTTGTGTGGAAGTTGATCAAAATTATTAACAATGTGATAGCAAAAAAAAAAAAAAAAATATGTGAAAAAAAACAATGTGTAATACAAAACATTTAAGCACTGCGCTAGTTTCCATTACATGTCATTATTTTATTTATTTTTTTATTTTTAAATCGTATTGAATGTGCTCTAAAATTCGAAATTCTATGAACGCATGGTAAGTCTAAGTACTATGTGATACACGCATGAGTAGTGGCATTGAAATACATTTTATTATCACTATTCAAATGCATGTGAGACAGAATGAATGGAAACGATGAATATAATAAACCTAATTAGTTATACTCACACTTTTTGTTGCCATCAAATAAGTAATTAAAAAAAAAAAAAAAAAAAACAAAAAGTCGGATGCATTTTTTACAACTGTGTGCTGTGGTTCTAATGCTGCTTTTGAAAATTAATGTCAAAAAATTAAATTTGCATACAATTCAAGACCTACTTTTAATTCATTCAAGTTCTTAAATGAATACAATAAATGAAATTAATGTTAGAAATTTATTGCTACTGTAAAAACTATAATCCAGAGTACTAAGTAACTATTTTGAGCTAAATTATTTTCAATTTATAGTATTGTAATGTTGATGTGTAAGGGATTTCGTCCTGTTTGTTCATTGGCACTATAATTAAAATTAAAAAAATAAACTTAACTTAAGTCAACGCAATGTAAGCCCTATATACTGGACTCTTTTATTTTACCATAGATATGACGATTGTAATAAAGTGACACAAGAAAAAAATCATCTTGATTACCTACTTACAATTTTCATTTAATTTGATTAAAGTTATTTTAAATTTAAATCTTTTGAAATTTTATTGACACAAAAGCATATTTTTGAGTCTACAATTTACGTATCGTATAAGGTGCGGCACGGCACAACTCATAGCCGATTTTTTTTTATTAAAGCAAACATATTTAAAATAAATAAAAAAAATAAAAAATAAATTATAGTTGCAAAAACAGAATTTCCATCCTACAACAATACATTCCAACTTTAACAATTTATAGAGGGAACAAATAATTCGATCAGTAGTTAAATCAAATCACATTCTGTTCAGAAAAAAATATTAAACGTTAAGTAAATTAACTAATTTTGTTTTATAAGATTATGACTCAATACATATAAAATTCCATCAAACAAACTGCCAATTAAGTGGCACGACACTACTTAATTTTTGATAAGTCGTCGGCTGAGAGTTGTTTTGTCGCACATCCATTTTTCTTTGAAAGGAAAATAGACCTTAACGACATAAACATAATGGATGTGCGACAAAACAACTCTCAGCCGACGAAGTAGTATATTAAACCTGCTTATAGTCATTTTGTTTTTGTTCCTCAAAATTGATATTGATATTGATTATCAACCACTCGGTAAACGCAGAATCTGCGGCTCCTCAAAGTATATATAGATTTTGGTTTCGATCCGATTACTACTTAGTTCAGAGAAAATTCGAATTGATTTTTTTTTTTTTTGGTGAAGGTTGAACTACATTTTCTCCTAACCGATCTTATCAACATAATAAGAGTTATGCTAAACTTATCTTCGCCCTGTCCCGAATATAATATGGACATTAGGGTGGTTCGTTTTTTGTATGGGAGTTCCAAACGTTTCCATTTTCCTAGCTCCAAAAACATTTTTCGATGACTACCTTCTTCATTTTCTAAACCTTATAACTTTTGAATCGATTTACTAAACTTCAATATTTTTTTTTTGTTATTTGATGGAATAAAGCTTGCAACTTTTCTCAATAAAAGTCAAGTCGGTGAATGATCTTGATCTTGAGATAAATATTCGGGGTTTAAGTTAAAAAAATGACAAAAATCGAAGATTTTTTCAAAAAACAAAAAAAACAAGCTGCAAATTAATTGGTACACGACTTCATTTTTGTAAAAAATTAAAAAAAAAAAAAAAAAAAAAAATTTCCAGGTTCAAAAAAAAAGGCCAGTACATATATTTTCTCAGAAATTTAATTCTGCGTCTTTTTGGTATATTGACCATTAAGATCCGTCTGGCCATATAAATTAATTAAAATAAATGCAAAATATCCTTTCATTATTTTCAAATGAATTTAAATTCTTTAAAGAAGTATTCGAAAAAAATGCTTTGACTTTATTGACGTTAATTTAAACACAAAAATCATCAAAATTATTGTTGACAATCAATTTTAATGATAATTGTCATAACATTTCTAATGGACTCAGAGACACTGTTCACTGAGCAGAACATCATCAAATTTATGTTCAGTGCTTTTATTTGAAAATATATGTATTCCATTAATTGACTATGAAAAATATTTCACACGGCCTTATGACAATTATTTAATGCTGTCCACCTAAACGACGTTAGAATTCAAGGCTATATTTCTATTGTAAAGTATTGATTGATCAAAAACAGTTAATTCGCGAATATTATTTCTCCAATTTCATCAAGTTAATCTTAAAATGAAAACTTTTTGCGCTATTTTAATAATTTTTATATTCATTAACGTTCTTTATTTATTGCTGCGGAGTCTTGTGTATTTTGTGATAATTTCGGTAATATTTGTTGGTAATATTTTTAAGATGAAAGTTTCATAATTTCAGACTTTTTTATTTTTATTTGTTTTATTGTTGGTGTGTGCGTTTTTTTTTCTTCTTTCTTTCTTTATTTTATTACTTATTATGTACCTATTTATTAAATTTGCAATTACATATTTTGGAATATTTTTTTGAAATTATTCGTCAAGAAATATCATTAAAGTGTTTATTGGTTCATAGTAAATATTTAGATACTTAGAAGAGATAAATTTAAGATATTTTCAGTCGGGAAATACTTTTAAAGAATTACGAGATATTATCATTATCGCTATAGATTTAAAAATGAAATCGTTATTTTTACCATTACCTTTTACATTTACTTCGATTATCATATTTTTCTACTTCTGTGTTTGTACTTTTAAATATACCGTTATTAGGTAGAAATTATGTTATATAAACCGTGTGTGTGTCTTAGATAATCCAAGTTCTTAAAAAGTTTCATATAAGAAAAATTTCGATTACACCACGACACACACTCACATCTCTGGCGTAGAGTTACAGGAAAATCGAGATATAAAACTTAATTGATGGTTAATCGATATTGAAATTATTCAAAATCCTGAACTATTAGAAATGACACAAAAGCCACATAAATTGCTGTAGGTTAATTGAATTCATGGACGTACGTGACATTTCAACTCTTTCAAATCTACCTGAAGGAATTAACTAGACTCAAATGAAAAATCACGTACATAGTCCTCAACGAACTTTTAAATATGGCAAAAGATTCTAGGATAATAGCCATTATAATTTTCGAGAAAATTAATAAAAAGTGTGCGTGACCAATTATGCAGTAATCCATTTGACATTAATTAATTACAGTGTTTTCCAATCAAACAAACTACTTTTAAACTTATAAATTTTGATTACCTTCACCCCAAACCGAGCAAACCACTCAAACGAGAGATTTTAACAGAAATTTCTGTACAAATTTTAGATGAATTCTTATTCCTATTCGTTATTCTTATATATATTTTGTTTTTTTTTTTTTTATTTAAAAAAGGTGTCCGCATTGTTAACCTCTCTATAGAGCAAATATTTATAAAGCAATAATATAGATACTCTTAAAATTTAATATTTGAATAGGGTGTTGTGATATTTAAACATAAAAATTGGCAATGCTATTTTTTTTTTAGTGTCAACTAACCTAAAAGAATTCACAATTTTGATTATTTCAAAGGAAACCGATTGAAAGTACTAAAATAATTCCAGTTAACTTTCAGAAAATCAAAATAATTATTATTGATTTAGTATTTATTTGCCACATTAGAAGAATATTGTATGTTAATGGTCGTTATAAGATATTTAAAATATTTGTATGTTTTTGGAAAACATTAGCACATAATGATTATCGAATGAATCTCCATATATACGATTATTCAATTATGTATTTTTATAGCACCATCGAACATCAACGCTGTCAACAGATAGATTTAAAAATTGATTATTAAGACATTTCCAGCGAAAATTCCATTTTAAATGATGGGTTTCGTAAAATATATTTATTTATTTTTTTGTTAATACCTTTTGATTTTAGTAAGTTGTCTTCATTCACAATATATTTTCAAAATAGTTATGAATAATGTGGAATTTGATTGAAATGATAATATTCATATTCATTTCAAAGACGTATTGTTTAAAATCTATTTAATTTTGATTTGATTGACAGAACGAAATTTGTTTATCTTGGAATATCCACTTATGACATTTTTAATATTAAAATTGCTCACTAATTTCATATGTTCAATTCATAATTGCAGTTCAATTCTGGTTTAAACAAATGTCGACTAATATTCATTTAGACTGCATTAACCAAAATGATACATCTAAACAATGCATAAACTTGAATTAATTTGAAACCATACAAAAAACTATTGAAAACGAACCAAAATTTGCATTTCTATGCTATGAAAATTATAAAAAAAATCATTTCCTGAGATTGAGAAGTAAACAGTGTCGAATTGAAAGTTGATCGACAATTAATTTTATTATTATTAATAATTAAACAAAAACATTTCAAATAAATTTGATGTCACTCTCATGTCAATATGTAAAAACTTAATTTTATTTTCTACTAATTTTATTTAAACAAAAAAAAAAATTACCTCATCGGCCCACTGGTCAAGTTAAAGTTAATGGAGTAATCCCACGCTGAAAGTAGATAGAAATGGTGATTTTAGCTTCGTTTATTTTGCAATAGGATAAAGTAAGAGAATATTTGAAGGAAATTATAAAACCACATACATTCGTTTTGTATGTTCTTATATAGATAAAACTAAATCACAATGTCTTTTTAAATTTATTTTTAATGAAAGTATACACAAGTCGCAACAATCGCAGAATTATAATTATTTATTTGGCAAAAATAATCGCGTAGTAAGAAAATGAAAAAATAAAATTACTAATTTCTATTTTAATGAAAAATATTCAATTAAATATTACTTTTTTTTACTTCTAAATTATATTTTTATTATTTGCACTTAATTGGAAAAAGAAGTGTTAAGTTTTCTTAATACGAACATAAAATGTAAATTGATTGATCTAGAGCTCATTATATGCACTCGTCGAATTAAGTCATGTCTGTGTTGATATAATCAGAGGCAACATTAATGCACCGGAAATATTAAGCTTATTTTATTTTCACAATCCAAGAATTAATTTATTGAAAAAACAACGGATTGCTTTCAGTTGATTTGCATAGAACGAATTATGGTATGAACTCACCTATCACTAGACTATCCAAACTATTTATTAATTAAGTGCAATTGTTTTTGATACAGAAATGTAGTTATAAAGGAAAATTAAAGAAATACTAGCATGCAACATAATGTTGGTTTTGTTTATGAATTCGTTTATATTTGATTTAATTCAATATATAATTGAATCATTTTTTAATTAGCAATTAAATTAATATTTTGCTTAATATATTAATGCAATTTTAAGATTATTATAAATTTATATCTGGAAAATCCGAGGGGTTAATAATGCCGCGCGCATTACTCGAACTCACTCCGACATATAATTAATTACTCGATATATTTCTGCGTACAATACGACGTGTATTATATTTATTTTACCGTAAAATGTCTGTATTTTACTGAAGCACTGGAGATACACGTGCTATTATTAATCCCCTAAGAAAATCATATGTATTAATTTAATTTTCAGACCTTTTATAAGTGTTTACCTTTTATGGCGCATTTCTAGCGATTTCCCGAAACAATATTATAGAAATATATATGTTATAAATGTTAATTTAAATATATAAATAGCCATATGCTTTTTACTTGCCGGCAAATCTTTTAAATAAATAAATATAGCAGACCCCCGCCTGGCCATTATATATAACATTTTCTGTCTGAATGGTTTTCTAATACCGCAGTTGATTAACAAATGAATAAATAAATATATAAAACGTAATTTCAAGTGCCGCATAGCGAAATTTTTTAAAGTCTATAAGAAAATTAGCTTAAATTTATTAAAAAGTTTAGTTTTAGAATAAAACAAAACTATATTTTTGAATATCCCAAACACAACAATAGAATTTAATGCATTAATACCCCTGGGGAAATGATTTGGCCTGACATTGAATTCAAATAAATTACACATATATCCGTTCAGATGTCTATCTTTTTAGAGGACATTTTATAGATGCTATCCAAACAGTTCAATTTTTATAAAAAAAAAATGATCTTTGAGGAAATTTTTCCTCAAATTCATGTGAAACTTCAAAGCCACCAAAAAACGTAAATCGAACCAAAAAAAAAGCAGAAAAAAGTGATGTGCTAGAAAGTGGCTAAGAGTCAACTAATCCGAAAACTTTTTTTTTTTTAATAAAAAAAAAAAAAAAAACCATGAACATTATTTACGCTTTATACATCAATATCTACCTGATTATTGTGAATTTTTGGCAAAATGAACAACAGATTCATTAAAAAAATAAATGAAAAACAAAGAATAAAACTCAATGAACTCAGAAAGTGTATAAGCGCACAACATAGTGAAATGATGTAGAGCTGGTTGAACAACTAAGCTTTTTTTTTAAAAAAAAAATGAAAAGAAGAAACAGAAAAAAAGAATTAAGAAGAGATATCTATATAGGTACGTACTATATAAATGTACGTGTACGGTGTACCACATATTCTGTATATAAACATTTTACACGATACCACATAGATATCATCAGTAGGTAAAACCGCGTACAATATAAATAAATATATATGTATATTGTATATACACCAAACCAAGTAGACCCAAACTAACCAATAATGCTGTAGAACAAAATAGAATAGATAAATACAATATATTAAATTGAGAATGGTTACAACAATGTGGCATTATATTATTACAGCGACTAAATCTCATGTATTATTATTATTATTTTTTTTTAGTTGCGGTCATACTACATTTACATGGTTATTGTAAACAATATTATAAAATAGTCGTCGTTCCATGTTTTTTATTTTTTTTATTTTTTGGTTATTTTATTTTCATTCTTTTATATTTTTTTACATTTTTACTCTTCGTTTATTATGTTGTTAGGTTGTCGGCTGACGTGTGCGGTATACAGAATGGATCTTGTTTATATATTATATATATCTTAAATTTTATTTAGCTACCTACTATTTTCTTATTAGAGCGCACAAATATTTTGTCGCTCTTAATATAATAATGATTTGCTGACCGTTGTTCCGGCGGTGACGAACGGTTATAGAGCTCTTATTATTTAAGATTGCGCCGCTCTATATATTATTAAATAATAATAATAACAATAATAATATATGGTCAAGCCATCAATGTTTATAAATATGGATATTTGAAATATATTTAAATATTGTAATGTTAATTGCTTCCTTTATAATTTCTCATAAAATTATAATATATGATAAAATGAGTATATGTATTATCACTTGTAGCTGTGGACACAGTACGTATAAATCTCTAACCTAGTATTAAGTGGAAATATTTTTATCTTTACCTTCATTTGATGGAAAGTAATTTTTTTTCGACGATAGAACTTAACTTATTTATCCCTTTTGTTAATTTAACTGTAATTATTAAGTAATTTAATTTTAAAGAAGCCGCGGCTCGATAACAGTAGATTCTTCTTAGTTAGTATTAAAAAATGATTGCAATAATTTAACAAATTTTATTATTTATTTATTTCAGACTCATATCCTATGTGTAACACGTAACGGAAATAATATCATAACAAAATATCAAAATAAATGGGCTTCACTGTGTTATAAGATGGTGATATTGACAAACAATGTCAGAAACGAATTCGATCAATACCAGAAAAATAAATGCAACAACAGCAACAATAATTATAATAAAAACGACAACGGAAACGTGACAATAAATCCTTTATTCCATTCAATATTATTGTTGTAATACAAATTAAATTTAAATCACCACTTCCCTCGACTAAATTTTATCTGTGATAATAGTTTTGTAAGCAAAGAAAAACAGAATAATTTTTTTTTGTACAATTTTGGATGTGCTTTAAAATTTTTAATAAATTTAAACGATTTTAAAAAGTATAACGAAGAAAAAAATGGCTAACGAAATGAATTTCAATTCGTATATGATTTTATCACAAATTATATTATTTACAACATATTTTTGGTGTTTATTGTTTACAACGGGATTTGGTGGCGGAATTGGAGGTGTGGCCGCATGGACCACAGATATTTTACCGAAGCTTTATATTAAATACGGTAAATTTAAATAAAAACAAAAATGACTATAATGTCTAGATGTGCATTTCAATAGAATTAGAATTATATTTTATTCATTTTTCAGATCAAGAAAAACGACCAATGTTCTATGGTAATCAATCCGATTACTTTCAAATATTAGAACAAGATGTTAATACATTATTGATAGGTGCACGGTAAGTGTCTTAATTGGGCTAATTAATTTGCATGTAATTTTATTTATTTTTTATTTGCTCAATGGCGTTTGAATGTATAAATTTTAAAAATACAAATTTGTTTATTTTTGCTTTAATTTTGCTTTAATGTTTGTAGGAATACTATGTACAACATCAGTTTAAAGAATCTGTTAGAAAATTACACTCAACGATTAGAATGGAAGTCATCTGATGCTCATCGTGAATTGTGTGCATTAAAGGGAAAACAGGAAACAGATTGTCAAAATTATATACGTGTTTATGCGCGTGTTGATGAACACAAAATTATGATTTGTGGTACAAATTCATACAAACCATTATGTAGATTTTATAAGGATAAAGGACGAAAAATTGGTAGTAAGTCTGACGGTTCTGCTGTAATAGCTGGTGACGACGATAGCAGTGGTAGTAGTGCTGTCGATAATAACCGAAACTATGATGACGAAGATGATGATAGTGATGGTAACTATAGTAAAACTACTGGAACTCTAACGCCATTCACTTTAATTAATGAAATTGATGGACAAGGACGATGTCCCTATAATCCAACACATAATAGTTCATATATTTACACAGGTAAAGATTTTTGTCTCTCTTTTTTTCACTTTTATTTGTCTAAAGTTTAATATTTATTTATTACTCTTTCAAATCTTTATACATAATAACTAATTAGCTACACAGTCTAGTTTTTGTATATAAGATATTAAAAAGGACAATTTGAGTAATTAGTAAAATTGAATGATAATAATATTCATATACATAACATCATGAAAAATTGATTCAATTCATTAAAATAAAACAATGACAATAAATGGTCCTTATTGGATTTTTTTTTATAGATGGTCAACTCTATTCGGCCACAGTAGCTGATTTTTCCGGTGGAGATGCATTAATATATCGTGAAATACAGCGAACTGAACAATTCAATCCCAAGCAATTAAATCAACCAGCATTTGTTAGTTCGGTTGAGCGCAATGGCTATGTGTTTTTCTTCTTTCGAGAGATAGCTTTGGAATACACAAATTGTGGGAAAACAATTTACTCACGTGTTGGTAGAGTGTGTAAAAATGATCGTGGAGGACCATCTCAGTTCAGTCATCGTTGGTCATCATATTTAAAAACACGATTAAACTGTTCAATACCCGGAGACTTTCCATTTTATTTCGATGAAATTCGTAAGTATATTTTTCTTATTTTATTTGTTTTGAAATAAAAATCTAATAGTTAAGTAAATAAATAAATTATTGACAGAGGGTACAAGCAAGATTATTGATGGTTTATACCAAGCGGCAATCCAACATCAACAGCAAGCTCAAAATCACTTTAATCATCGCAACCACAATCATGCCACATCTACCGGTAAACCAATAACTTCAACTAATTCACCACCAACACAAAAACCAAGTGCAATAATTTATGCCGTATTTACTACACCTCAGAATGCCATCCCAGGTTCAGCTGTATGCGCATTTCGTATTGACGACATTATTGAAACGTTTGAAGGTAAATATCTAATTTTCGTTTTATTGTTGAAAAATATTTTTAAACTAAGATAAATTTGGTTTTTTAGGTAAGTTCAAAGGACAAAGAGATTCTACATCAAACTGGCTACCAATTCCAAATGATGAAGTACCTGAACCACGTCCAGGTAAATGTGTAGACGATAGTCGCGAACTCCCAACTAGGACTGTAAATTTCGTTAAAATGCATACATTAATGGAATCATCAGTACCAGCGATGTATGGACGCCCATTATTAACACGAGTTAATTCAAAGCATCGCTTTACTGCAATTACTATCGATGCCCAAATTGAGAGCCTAAACGGTAGATTATATGATATTATATTTGTTGGAACCGATAATGGTCGAGTTATTAAGTTTATTAACATTGCTCGGACAATAGAGGTAACTGGTAATGTTAATGGTGACATGTCTGGGGATGAGAGCAATAATAGTAGACAACAACTGGATACAATTGTTATAACTGAAACTCAAGCATTGCCACATGGTTATCCTGTTAAGGAATTAACGGTTGCACAAAAACAACAAACATTAATTGTTGTTGGCAGTGGTAATATTGTTTCAATTCCACTCCATCATTGTTCTCATATTGTACGTTGTCGAGATTGCTTAAATTTACAGGATCCATATTGTGTATGGGATGTTAATAATCACGAATGTACAACTATAGCCACTGTAACACCAAACACGCGATCAAATTTTATACAAAACTTAGAACAAACAAAAAAGGATTCATCGAACACTATCGAATTATGTAAGAAATCAGGTGATGATACAGATAATTGGATTGATCCACCACCACAAGCTATTCCATCATTATTATCAAAATCAAAAGTATCATCATCATCACCTTTGCCAAATGCAGCAAATAAAGATGACAATATTTCATCGCAACACCACCAAGGATCAACACGCGGAACCGTATCATCAGTAGGACGAGTAGCACCAGTGCTATCATCGAATAATATTGGCGATAATCATCACAATTTTGATAATGAAATACGTGTTACATCGATTGATGGTGTGGAATTAACGAATCAAATAAACACAAATTTCGATTCATTCTTTAATGGTGGAATTGGTGCTGATGGCGCTTTAGAAGATAGTGGTGAGCTAGGTATAGTTGTACAACGTAATAGTGGCCCTGTTGCGGTAGCTGCTGCTGCTAATGCAGACGATCAGATGACTGTGATGGCACATCCATTGTTTCTCACCGTTTTATTTATTGTATTTGCGGTGGGCCTAACAATTGGTTTTATTTTATCGAAAAGATTTAAGTTTTCGCATTCGCCATTTGATGTTTTGGGTGGTGCTGGTGGTGGTAATCCTGGTGGATCAAGTCATCATCATCACTTACATGATCATCATCATCGAAATCAATTAAATTGGTATGGTAAGGCAACACGTGGTATTGGCAGTGGTTCTGCAACACGAAATAGTAATAATGGTAGTGGCAATGGATCGGGTGGTAAAGATATAAACTTATTAATGAATGTTATGGGACCATTCATTGCAGCTGGCGGTGTTAATGGCGGACGTACATCATTAACTGGTGGTACCGGTGGTAACGCTACGCCAAATAATTTAAATAAAAAAGATAATTTAGAATTGGAATTTGAAACTAAGGATCGAAGTCATGAGTGTAAAAATTCTACAGAGCACTTAGATATAAATGATTTAAAAACCTCAACAATAATAACGAATAATACAAATACAATAAATACTACACCGACAGCGGTTATTGTAAACGCCACAAATACCGGCACATTGCAAAAAGTGAAAAAAACGTATTTATAAACAGTTTGACATATTTTAGAAATTATTAATTATGACAATTATAATTAATTGAACCATTGATCAGTAAACTACCTATTTTTATATTAAAAATCAAATATAGAAACGATCTTAATTTAAAAAAACAATTATAGCTATAAAAATTAACCATATAATAAGTAAGATCAATTAATTTATTACGAAAAACATTATTATGTGTATGGTAAGTAATTGTGTTTTTATTTAAATGCATTTTTCCTAGTGTCCGATTTACACCAATTAACCGTACAGTACTCAGTAAAAAATAATCACTTCTTTTCTATTTTTATTTTTATTTTGAAAATCGTAATCAAATACCTAGCTTCTTACATTCGTTTCTGCCATTCTATGTTTAATGTATTTTATACTTAACTGCAGTATCAATTAGTGGCGGCTTTCCATTTCAATAAATTTAAAATTTAAATATGGTACACAACACCATTCAACAAATAAAAACACACTCACACACAATGCACATTAAGAAATAAAAAAAAAATGAAATGAAAATAATATTAAGAAAACAACTAAAAACAAACAAAACTAAATTTTGAAAATAACCCGTCCATTATATTTGTATAAAAACAAAATTCGTATATTGCTAATTTTTGTTCTATAGGAAATTATATAAATGTTTTATAAGTTTACAATCGATCAGAAAACAAAAAAATTATATTCAAAATTTAGTGGCACTGATAACGATACGCAATACAGCTTACTATTTTTTTTTTTTATGAAAACCATAATTTTTTTGAAATACGCGTTGATTCGTCGTAAACGGTTAATCGTTTTATCGATTTTTATTATGATTAATTTGAAAATTAAAACTACTTAAATAAATATTAGAATGCGTGAATTTAACAAACCTTCTCGAATGGTTCACACACAGTTTGATTTAATGCTTATGGTTATCATCGTTTTGAAGTTAAAAATTGTTGATTATTGAAAAAAAAAAAAAAAAAATTCTGATTATATAACGCGCAAAAAAACCTTTTCATTGAATTATACATTTCTTTTTTTTTTTATTATAGTTTTGATAAGACAAATCGAAATTACAAATACAAATAATATTTAAAATAAAAACAAATCAAAAAAATAAACGTTTTATTTTAAATTATAATTTAATTTTTAATGATTATAAATTTGTGATAAATTATTTTGATTTGAATTAAAAAATAATTTTATGTTTTATGTTATCATTTTTATTTTCTATCAAAATTGTCTAAAGAAAAAAAAAATAAATAAATAAAAGAAATTTATACATAATAATTAATTATATATATAATAAAATTTGTGCTCTTTTAGAATTAAAAAAAAATATATATAAAAAATAAAAAATAATTGGTCTAAAGAAAAAAACAAAAATAAAATATCTATAATTATATTGTGATACGCGAGTTTTTAACGAATTATATAAAAAGAAGCAGATGCGGAAAATTAATATTAGTTTATAAAAAACAAACCGCATATAAACGGTAGATATAGAAGATTTTTATAATAAAAAAAAAAAAAAATGAAAATGAAAATATATTTTATTGATTTTAGTTAAATGTTAACAAAATGGATGAAAATAAAGTGAAGCGTAAACAAACATTAAACAGTAAACACAGCTAGGTTAGAAAAATGAATAATGATATTAGATAATGATTTTTTAACCACCGAAAATGGATTACTTTTAAAAATTCATTTTTATCTTTTGCCTTTGTAATATTAAAAAAGCGTTTGCCTTCCCCCCATAACGGTAATACCGCAATAAATAATATATACGTAATACAAAATTTACGAGATGAATAAATTGTCTGTAATCAAAAAAAAAAATTGCTAATTAAAATAATGTATTAGTTTTAAGTGACAAAAATCAAATATATTTAAAATTTAAATAATAAAAAAAATAAAAGTGTCTTTGAAAATGTAGAAATTTAAGCTAAACTACATGCCGAACAAAATAGATTTTTTGTTAAATTTTTGTTTCATAAAAATGTTTTGATTATAATTTTTTATAGCAAGAAACAGACAAAAAATTAGCTGGTTTTCATTATTTTAAATATTATTAGTTTTATTTTACTTTTATTTTATTAATTAGTTATATGTATGTTTTTTTTTTTTGTATCAAACTGACGAAAGTAGCAACTGCGACTGGATTATATGAACAAATATTCATTTTATTACTGTTTGTAATAAAAAAAAATAAAAAAAATAAAATTGATTTTAATATAGTTTTTTTTTCCATTATTTTATTAATTATAATTTTTAAGTTTCAAATTATTTTTAAAAAAAAACAAAAAGAAAACTGTAAATAAAGTCGTTTTATTCGTGCGTGACAAATGAAAATTTTACATTTGCGTAATAATTTTACTACATAAAATATTATTAAGTAGCCTTTAAGTAATTAAATATAAGTAAATCCACGAATCTAAACAATGTAAAAAAAAATGTATTTTTATAAATCAAAATGAAAAAGAACAATTAAAGAAATAAATAAAAATTATTGATGTTTTTTTCTTATTAAAAAAGTTCATATGTCGTTTAATTAAATTTCAGATCGAAGAAGAAACAATGAATTTATTTATAGTTTTTTTTTCTTCCAGATTTGGATTTTTTCTGATGTCAAACACATGTCTAATTTCATGTGAATGGGTATAAACTATTGGTAGTGTTTGGGCTATTATTTATTAGTGGCACCGTGTACGTATGCATGATACTCAGAACAGATTTTTTTTTCTTAATGGGGAAGATTCATTTTTTTTTATATATTTTTAAATTATTCTATGAGTTAATTAAAAACATTAATTGTACGGCCATTTTTCTTTAATTTACCTCTAAATATTTTTAATTTAAATTCCAATATTGAAAACGACCGTTAAAACCAATTTTAAGAATTCCCAAGTTAACACGAAATATATCATGGAATTACCAGATTTGAGTTATCGTATGTCAAAAATACATGTAAAAATTAAAAATATCTGGTAACACTTGCTACGCAGTGTAGCAAAAATAAATATTTTTTTCAAAAAAATCATTCGTTTAAGTTCGGGATTTCGATTTTAGAATTACAATTAAAAATATTTAGAGGCAACTTAAAGAAAAATGGCTGTACAATAAATGTTTTTAATTAACTTAAAGAATATTTTAAAAATATAAAAAAAAAATGAATCTTCCCCATTGTGCTACAGTAATTAGACATATTTAATGTTTATTAGGCCTGAGTCATCAGAAAGCAGAACTCGATTATTCTTTTGAAGTTAGGGTATAACTTTTTTTTGTCGCATTCAATTTAAGTTCAGACTTTAATAAACACAAAAATCATTTATGCAGTCATCAGTATAGTTTTGTCGCCAACTATATACTTATATATCCACAGATTTTGATGTATATACTAGATGTCGAACTTATGCATATATTGTGACAGGGCCGTTTTAACCCCAGTGCCAGATGGGCAAGGGCCAGAGGCGCACGAATAATTGAGGCGCAAAAAAAATGTGTGAAAAAAATAATATATACACGTATAGTATATGTATATAAAGTAATAAATTTTCAGCTAAGAGTTAAGGGCGCGAAAGTTAGTAGCTAAAAATAAAGGATGCAAGAATTGGAAATTTAAGCTAAGGGTAAATTAGTAGCTAGCCCAATAGACAAAATAAAACCAAAACCGAAACCATTAGTTTCAAAAGTAACGCAACCTTACTTTCGCCGTTACTTTTGGGTTTAACGTGGTTTATATAGCTATAAGTGTTGGATTATAGACTACTGGCAGACTTGGTAAAAGATACTTTTTTCAAAAACATTAAGATACTTTCTATTTTGTAGATGATCTGAGCCTTTTAATTTAATGTAACCCATCTTTCCCTATTTCTTCTCGTCTATACTTTTTTAAACAAAAACAAAAGAATCTTAAGTAAAAAAGTATCTGAGATACTTTGAAGTTAAGATACTTTGGGTTTTGTTTCAAAAAGCATACAAGAGGGAGAATGGAGAAAGGTGGAGTACATCAAATTTAAAGGTGTCTACCTTTACGAAGAATATGTTAGTACTTGAACTACTTGCTTATCTCCTTACTTTCCCTTACAATCCTCAAAATAAAAGGTATCTCAAGGATTTAAAAAAAAAAATTTGCGGTTAAATAATCTATTAATTTCGTTTTTTTTTACTTTTTTAGGCATTTTGTAGAGCTATTTACAATTGATCTTTGACAATTAAAATAAAATTATAACTAAGGTGTTGAATCTTAATACATATTAACAATTTCTTTTTATTTCAATTTGTATGAGTTATAAATGTTGGATTGTTATTTAACTACTACTAGCGCCATTTCGTATAATAAGTTAAAGCTTTAGCTAATATTCTAAACCATATCATTTTATTTTGTTTTATGTCTTGGGAAAACCTATCAACAGTAATATTGTGGAAACTTACGATTTATATTCAACGATAATATGGTGTCAGTACAATAGTATTGAATTTGGATTATAACTAACTGCAATAACAGCAGCAGCAGCCAAGGTCATTTGCGATAATATTATATACGCAAATGCATCATAACTATTTTTATTTTATGAAAATCTAATTTTACCGTTATTTTAACCGTATGTTAAGGACATTTCTATGGTGATAAAAACATGATTAATAAAAACTGAAATAAGATTTAAATGATTCTAGAGGGATTATCTTCTAAAGAATAATTAATACATTAAGTGGGAACTCAGGAAATCGGTGCTTCACACAGAAAAATGATCCAAGACCGACCCCAAATAATTTCGAAATCGCACCTTTCTCCATCAAAAGGCACCGACTTTGAGCTGTCGCTCGATTTTTTTCTTCATTTGTATTTGAACCTAATTTCCATGTACTGCTTTAAGATACGTGAGCGTCAATCACAAAAATTATTGACGAGCAAAAAAAAAAACGATTTTATTTAAGACATATAGCTAATTATAAATTTAGTATACACATAAATTTTCGATTTTAAAGTTTAAATAAATATAATATAATCTTATAGTACGAACGTATTTTGCCGAATTACGTTACATTGTATGAATTGATTAGTAATTTCTTCCACATTTATTCCCCTGGTAACATCTTTATGTATATGCATTATCGATAAATCATTTAGGCGCTCCGCCGACATATTACCACGTAAATAACTTTTTAATCGCCTTAAAGCAGAAAAAGATCTTTCGGCAGTGCAAGCAGTGGATGGAACCGTCGTCAATATTTTTATAAGTTTGACAAAAAAAAAGCAAATATAACAATTTTAATGTACTGCTCTAAGATACTTGAGCGTCAGCTCCAAATCTCAAGTACCGCTTCAGCTTCAGAGCAGTACTGTAGTCGGCGTCTTTGTAATACCCATACATTTCCACTCCCTCCAACACCCCCATGAAAAAACAACTTAGTATAAAGTA
This sequence comes from Catotricha subobsoleta, assembly GCA_011634745.2. Lineage (NCBI taxonomy): Eukaryota > Metazoa > Arthropoda > Insecta > Diptera > Cecidomyiidae > Catotricha > Catotricha subobsoleta. The sequence continues at coordinate 36,389 of JAABKK020057468.1, forward strand.
AAGATGTGGATTTCCGTACACATTTCATATTTTATTATTTATTGATACATCACATGTGAATTAATAAGAGCTTTATTTTTATCTATTTATTGATTTTATTTTTGGGATGTGCTTGTGCATTAGGGTGGAACGAAAACCGAGTTTTGGCCTGATCAAACTTTAACCATGAAATTAGTTGGCCAATTGAGAAAAGAAAATTTTGAGATTTTTTTTTTGGAGAAAAGTTAAAACTCACGTGACACCAGGGTTCCAAAAATGTATAATACAAAATTTGTCTTTGAAGCCATTTTAGACAGCCAAGATGGCAGCCGAGAGCTGTATAATGTTAGGGGGTTGTAGAAAAGAGTTTCATGATTCCAACGAACTATTGACTAGCCCAATCGGATCTAACATGGCCGACTTAATTATTTTACCCCTTTTATGCACATCAAGAAAGCCATAATAAAAAAAAATTGTTCAAAAATATGGCTTTCTTGAGGTGCGCAAAGGTTAGAAGTCGTCTCGGGTCCGATTGGGCTAGTCAATAGTTCGTTGAAATCATGAAACTGTTTTCTACAACCCCCTAACCTCCCTAATTATGAAGCTCTAGGCTGCCATCTTGGCTGTCTAAAATGGCTTCAAAGTCAAATTTTGTGTTATAAATATTTGGAACCCTGGTATCACCTGATTTTTAACTTTCCAGAAAATAAAATCTCATTTTTTTTTCTCAATTGGCCAATTAATTTCATGGTTAAAGTTTGCTCAGACCAAAACTCAGTTTTAGACCCCTTTTTCGTTCCACCCTACTGTGCATATCAGTTAATTTTATTTTTTTTATTTCTTCATCATATAAGTACATATTTTTAAAAAAGGAACACTTTATCCCATTAAAAAAGAAGGCACAATCAAACATAAATCCTTCAGTCCAACAGGGCCTGTTTTAGTGTGCAGCTGGAAAACCCTAAAATGCAACTCCAAACCAACTGCACAGCAGTAGCTTTATTTGTGTAACTGGAAAAATATTATAAAAAAAAAATCCTGCTGTTTAGAAGATGGTTAAAAAAAAATCGCCTCCAACGGCCGGGGCTCTGCCCCCCCAAAATTTTTACTCTAACTACGGGCCTGGTAACAAGTGCACTGAACAATCTCATTTTAGTAAACATTTTCTTTGCATTGGTATTAATTTCTTTTTATAATATTGTTTTTACTTTTTAAAGGAGTTTTTGATATAGATAGATTAATAAAAACTGACGAGCAATTAACAAAAAGAAACGAAAGTTGCATGA
>JAABKK020057469.1:0-10708 GCA_011634745.2 Catotricha subobsoleta
AAAAAAAACATGTTTTAAACAAAAAAAAACAATGTCTCTGTTTTTTTTAAAAAAGACATGTTTTTTTCCATCCCTGCAAATTGTCGACAGAAAGGGATGTTGGAAAGTGTTTTATATATATGAACAAAATAATTGGATTACTAATAACGGTATTCTGTCTGAGAAAGTAAAGCCTAAAAATTCCTACGTTGCAAATATTGTAATGGAAAGCATTATGTCTGTTTATCAAAGTGCAAATGTGCCGGTAGTTTGGAAGGATGTCATAAAAAATCGTGTTATAAACACATACACAAAGTATATTAACTTACAAGAAGTTCCACATAAGTTAAGATATGATCAAGATAGCAAAACAAGAAAATCATTTACGGACAATTTTGTTGCAGCCAAAAAAAGTTTAGAAGCAATGCCTCGGTACTATTTGAGTGTACAAAATAAGAATAAAATTTCTACAAATGATATAGAATTTTTTGCTGATCAGAGATCAAAACGAAAAATGATCATTACTGAAAGAATAGATAAATCAACAAATGTGAAAAATCGAAAATCATTCAAAAGAAAATCAAGTAACGAAAAAAATATTAATCTTCCTTCTACTTCACGAGTTCCACATAGCTTTGAAAAGGCTGATGATAGTTCTGATGATAGTTCTAATGTAATTGCTGATAATAGTTCTGATGATAGTTTTAATGAATTCTTAAGCACTAAAAACATGTCTAAAAGTTCATATTATCGAATGCAATATAGTGCCTCTACAAGTAGTATTATTCCTACATCTAATACAAATCCGGTTGGTGTACTTGGTGATGAAAAGTATGATCAAATAATTGAAGCAAAAATTCGTTTCAATATTTCCTTCAGAGGTAATTTTATTAATATGAGTGTATCATACAACATAATCATTTTCAATTTTGTTCAATATTTTTTATACAAGGAGCTGCGATACTATGGTAAACGCAACTCTACGGAGTAATTTTGTTCCTAATTTGATTGACAAATCTACAATTAGACGAGCTCGTGATAAAAAATTTAAAGCAATGAATGCCAATGATATGATAATAGTGGATTGACTTCTAATACTAATTCTAATATAAATAATAGTAATGGTTTATATTATGACGGCCGCAAAGATTTGACTTTAATAAATAAGAAGATAGATGGAAAATACTATGGACATAAACAAATGGAAGAGCATTACACTATTTTTTCGTTACCCGATTCACAATTTCTAGGATATGTTACTCCCGAAAATGGTAAATTATGAATCTATTTATTTTATGAAGTAGAAACTATTGGTTGTAATGGCACAATCGTAAATATTGAATATAAAGGCGGAATAAATCATAAATTGGAAGTAGCTATTGGTCATTCTGTACATTGGTTCGTCTGTATGCTTCATCTTAACGAGATTCCATTGCGACATTTAATAATTGAACTTGATGGCCGAACAACAGGTAAAATCTTTTCCAAAAATATTTAAAATAATTACTATTTTATATTGATAATATTTTTGGAACAAAAGGTTCAAACTCTTTCGCGGGAGAAATTGGAAAACAATTGCCAAATGTATTAAGACAACACGTGGGCAAATACAGATGTATACCTTCAAATTTATTACATGATATGGCAGAAAAGACTTGGAAAGATATGATATGTCAGCAGATCAGAAGTATTTATATAAAATTGTTAATGCTATTGTGTCGGGTACATTTCCGGCTGATTTGAAACTATTACAAATTGAACCATGCAGTCATAGCCGATGGCTTACAACTGTAAGTCGTATTTGTAGGTTATACTGTTGGACTTTGAAGCTGGACAACAGTATTAACAATGTTACTCAAAAAACATTGAAAACTCCATAAGTATTCCATTGGATTTTTAATAAAAATAGTCGAGGATTGATTTTGGAATGATTTTGGAATTTCTGCAGAAGGTATTTGCCGATCCTCAGGCATTCCACTAGCATGCCAAAATTAATGCCAAATTTGGAATGATTTTGGAATCATTCCTATTATTGAATCTAATATGTAATAATATTTATTCCATTTTTATTTTATTTAAAATGAATGTCAATAATATAATAATAATATAATGCATTTATTAGTTATTGCAATTTTGATTGATGTTTCCAAGCGCATTAAGACAAGAAAGTTGAAACAAATTATATTTTCGTCGCTCAAATTAAAAACTGTAATACAATAAAGTAACAACTAGGGCCGGTGACAGGTAAAAGCAAGCTAAACGCAAGTTTAGGGCGCCAAAAATGTAGGGGCGCCAAAAAAATTAGCTAAATATGCAGTCCAAATTTCGCGGTAAAAAAAAAGTTTCTTTGCGAAATAGACAACGAAATAATTTCGTGGGAAATGAAAGCGTAAAAGTACATTTCGTTGATCTATTTCGTAAAGCAGTACGCAGTTCTAAAGTGATTTCGCGGAAAATTAGATCAGAATTTTCGTTTCGCTATCATATTTCGCTCAGAATGATCAATTCATATGAACGAAATAGCAAACGAAAATATCCGTTTGCAAATTTTCGTTTCGAAAAAATAAACTGCGTACCTGAATACGTAAAATCGAAACGGGCTTTTCGTTTCTGATTTCGCAAGCTAAATTTGTATGGATTTCGCTGCGAAATTTGAACTGCACTAACTAAGCTTTTGGCGGAAACTAAAAATTATTTGGATGTTTCCATCTTGAAAGTTTCATGTACTGAAATTTTCTTTTAGGAATTTGACGAGATTCCGTGAAAAAGAAGCTCCGCCTCTGAGGATTTTCACTGTATTCTCTTAGAAAATGTTGCTGCTCGCCATGGGCGCCAAAGTAGCTAGCGCCGGATCTGGTAACAACGCGTCGTCGAAATAATGCTTATATAAAAAAAATATTATAATTTTTTCCAAAAAGCCGAATTTTCATTTAGATGAATAACATACTACTATATACTTGTTAAAGCTTAATTAAATTTATATTTTTAATTGCTACGTACAGTCTTGCAAATATTTTTTTGAAATAAAAATTTATCATTTGAATGTACTGTAAAGCACAAGATGTCGTCATAATAAATTCTTTCTATATATAAGCCTTTTTACGTCCATACGATGAGGTCGCACTCATGAATGCCTGTCACAAAAATTTGTATTTGGATTTGTGTATAATAGGTATGATTTCTGGAAAGCTTTCCGGTATGCAAATATGTGGCTTTTTTTGGAACATCATTTTTAATGCTGAAAGGACATTTTATTTCTATTATCAATGTTTTTTGATTGTTCATTCCATCTGGAATAGCAGCTACGAAATTGTAATGGGGTCTAATAATTAGTCAACATTTTTCCATTTTGTTTTTGGTTATTACCGACGAGTACAAAGATCTAACCTCGGATCTAACATTACCTTCATTTGTTATTCCCTATGTCATCGCTTCAGTTTTTATAATTTTAGCAGTTATATGATTTTCAGCAAATACTGTCGTAAAATTTCCACTGCGAATTGTTGATATCACTTGATGGGCAATCGAGGCTGTAATTCTACTTGGTCTCATTCGATACCACAATGCTACATCAGCTTGGTTTTTGGTATTTAGTTCTATTTCAAATATTTTCAAATGTGTTACTTTATTTATTGTATCCAAGGTCAAGGAAAATGTATTATCAGTTTATCACTACAATAAAGTTCATGATCATTTAATATACCTACACGACTCACATTTCGATCTGATATAAAGGGTGTTGTGAGGTTTCTATTAATTAAATCGTTTTTTATATATGATGTCATGTCAGATAGAATTGGTGGTATATTTTCGTCTGGTAGATCCATCATGTGATTAATAGAAACCTTATCCAAACTCCTCCCAGTAGAACCAGAGGGCTGATGCCAAGATTCTAGCTTTTCTGTCTACGATTTACTTTCCAGTACTTTGCCTATGAACAAATAATTAAATATTCTGAATTTAAATCTAAGCTAAATTCACGGTAGGCAAATAGTTTCTTTCAATGCAAAATATTGAACTCCGTAAGCCAGAGCTGCAACATGCTTACAGGCTGCAATTAAGCCAGTTCCTGCTAGACATTGGCAAGTAGCTTTCACAATATTTTGACTGTTGTTAATATGAATAAAAACAAAATAGTCAACGGATTTTTTTGTGGCAGCACTACATAAACACATAAATGAGGTTTCGTTAATGTTTTCATTGACAGATGAGTACTTCAAGAGTTCATGATAAAACAAACGTTTTCCGTGCATTTCACTCGTACTAGCGTGTCTCATATTGAACCAATTTTTTATTTCTTCATCAGGGAAATGTATATTCACAAAACTTTTGCAAAGACCAATTGCTTTGAATAATTCCTTGGGAAAAGGGGTTATATCAGTTGATTCTATTACGTTATAATGTTGTATAAGGTTTGATTTAAATCGTTTTCAACGTAGGAGTTTAATCTAGAGAATAAAATATCTATTAGAAAACATTTACACATTGATTAAAATATATCAAGTTAATACTTTTCCTGTAGAGCGGCTTTCGAACCCGTTACCATTGCTCCTAGCTCACGCAATTTCTGTTTTAACTGAACCGTATTCATTGCACTATATGTTTAAAATAAAAAATGTACAAATACACGTATAAAAAGCAATTAAATAAATAAGCAAAATATGACGAAAACGATCATTTTTTTTTTCTTATTAACAAAAATAAATGTTTTCTTAAACTTAATGATCCTTTATAAATATCAACACACTGAAAAAAAATCCGCCATTTTAGATTTTGCCCACAAGACAAGTATATAGACAGCGCCAACTGGTAGAAAAAAACATAAGCCTTGCTGTGCACGGTTTATAGATCATTTGTATTGTATTTGTATAGCTCACGACAGAAAGCTCCACGTTTTATGGAAATAATGTTAGTCACGGTTTAATTTAAACATAACTAACGTCACGTTATTCTTGCTTCTAATTTTTCAGTGTCAGCCATTTTCCATAAATCGTGCTGCCTCTACTGGATAAATAAATAACAAAAAAAATGATCTATTACAAACCCTGTGTGTAAATACGGGGAAGTTTTGATATATTTTATAGACATGCTACTCTTTTCTTATAATTATATTGTATAACTTCTAATTCTAATTTTATTTCTTAATAAAAAAAATGATTTATTTTGAGCACACAATTAACAAATTTATAATTCAGTTTTGATTTTTTTAATCATTGTATTCTTCATCATCATAATTATTAGACGCGTTCGATGAATAATCTAAAATAAGTTTGTCATTGATTTTGTTTACATCAGTGATATCTTAGGGTGGAATATATTCTAGTATTTTACACTTAAATTTAAATTATTAAAAAAATTATTTGTGTTTTTTCTTAATATGTTTAATGCGCTTTGCGCCATTAGAATAAAATACAGTCAGTATATAGTCAATCATAATCGGTATTCGGTTTACTAAAATGCATTAAAAAATTTGTTAAGTATAAACGCGTGTATGTGATAACCACTCAATACATATAAATCTCAGATTAATAATACTATGGAGTGTGCATATGCTTGATGCAGCACAGAAACTTTATCCATAAAAAAGTAGGACGGTATAAAGATTTTTTTTTTTTTATTTTATAGCAAAATACTTTTGACATTTTGTTTATTTACTTTCATGAAAAAAATATATAATAACTTTTATGTATTTTTGATAATTGTATGAATGGTAGAGATGAAATTTCGATTACTGAAGAGTGAATTGTTGGAAACTAAGCGAATTTAGGTAAAACTATGGTTTAATTGGATAGTATTTTTATCGTATTACATAATAGGCACCCTGATTCCAGTTCATAACTGTCATTGGAACCAGTAGAAATTTCTACTTCGAAATAATTGCGAATTTAGAAAAGTGACTTTCCGGAAGTTTTGAATTCAATTTTCTATACTTTCATCAATCGCAATTATTTTCACCCCTTGATCATTTTGCTTCTCGTCACAGTTTTGAACACTCACTGGAGTCAGTAGAAATCCCAGTTTCCAGCTTACTTCGTTGTTCCCCCAGGCCCTTCAATTATCATCAAAAATACATAAAGGTTATTATTTATTTTTTTCATGAAAGTAATGCCTATTACACACGATGCATAATTTTGTACATGATTGCTTGCAAGTGGTCTGTTTTACCGATATTTTGTTATGTCTTTCTTACTTGCACCTACTTGTATGGAAATGTTTCTATTTCTCTTTTTTTTTGCGTGCAAGTTTTTACGAACGTGAAATTATGTATCGTGTGTAACGGTTATAAATAAATAAAATGTCAAAGATAATTTGCTATAAAATTATTTAAAAAATAATTGTCATAAAAAAAAATCTGCATACCGTCCTACTTTTTTATGGATAATGTTTGTATGCTGCATCAAACTTTTTATATGGGAAAAATACGATATGCACACTCCATTGTATTATTACTCTGAGATGTAAATGTAATCATACTATTTCTTTACGATCAAATAATTAATCAAAATCATATAACTTTAAATAAATAGTTTTTATGTTTATTACAGACAAATATTTCTCTTATTCAAACAATTTTTACGAACAAAAGACATCTGGATAGGAATTATGCTTTTCGAAGTAGAGTACATCGACGGCGCGTTCGTTAACTCACTCAATTGAGCGAACAGATTTACAAAAGACTAAATCGAGTGTTTTGAATAAAAGAACGCAATCCGAGCAGTCTGAGCATATTTTCTTTTGACATTTTCTTTTTATTAAATTAAAGTGGTAGTAGTTTGCATTTATAAGAAAATTAATTATTAACGAAAATTAAAAGTAATAGAAATTGATGAAATTTGCTTATATTATCCGTGGTTAATATTTATCAGAACCCACACCGTAGCATAGTGGTAGAGTTGTTGGGGACCAGGGATCGAGTCCCGATCATGTCAAAAAATAAAAATGGTCCAGGCGTTTTTTCTGAGTATAATATTTACTGGAAAATACAATTGGAGTCATTTGTGATGTGTGGGATTCTCTCTGGGGGGTGTTTCGGAAGGGCACCATTATAAGCCGTCGGTCCCGTGTATTCTGCAGTTTACGTAAAATTGTTAGGTAATAGTAGTGCGACTTTCAGACACACTATAGCAAGGGTAAACCATCTATGTGAGTGAAGTGTGTGTGACTGGTGCGTTGAATAAGCCCGAAGTTGCACACATTGCACGCATATAATAGGTTCAGCGCATGGCTAAGCACCTTGTCTGACACTTGAATAAAGTGAACCCGTCTGATTTCGAGAGCACATTAACGTGTGCAAGCCAAGACCCACCTAGGGTTGTAGCGCTACAGATGATGATGAATATTTATCATTCTTAATTTTCTTAATTTTAAATTTTAATTTAATGGATATCATTTTTTAACGTCTGACGCAATTAAAAATTTCATAATATTATGTTGGCAGAACCTCAAAAAAGAGATCGATCGATTTGCTCGACTTAAAGTACCGAGCACTATGAGCATCTCCAATGGATTGAAAAAGTCTCCAAAACAGAGCAGTTTGATTATTTTTATGTAGTAAAAAAACGCAAAATCTACAAATCGAGCGCTCAGAGTGATCTGGATTGAGTTACCGAGCGCGCCGCGAATTGAACGTTTGATTTGGTTGAGTTATGCACGATGTGGAGAGTCGTTTGGAGAGAAATATTCGATAAATCGAACGTTGTTCGATTATCGTTCGACAGCTAAATAGCAGTCGGAGAGTAGTAAATCGAATGGTTTTGTTTATATTATTTGAAAATTTAAAAATAATATTAAGAATATTATTAATAATACTTGTAACAATTATTTGCTGTTCTGACACTTGTAATTGTTATTGTTTTCACAATAAATATTGTTTCGAGTAACGGCAGGCGTTACAATAATAAGAGATAGATAAATAACGTATAGCTTGGTCTTATATTTGCCATTATACTATTATTAATTGAAGTATTGTTAATTACATTATTATTGAGTCGTTTTATATTTGTTAATACAATATTAACTTAAAATAGGAAATATGTTTGAATAACTTTCGCGCCAAGTGTTTGGTGAAAGTAAAGAAAAGAAACGACAACACTGACAGAGCGAGTTGTTTTGACGATCGCTGTTGGCGGTGTACTGTTTTTTACTTATTTATAAATATTCTTTTGTGCAATTGGCAAGTGTTTTAATTTCTCTCCTTTTGAACAAAAAAGCTATTTCTGCTAGGTTAAATCAACCGCAGTGTGTTCGCCAAATCGAATAAATATATATTTGCAGAAGTTATTTATTAAATTTCGGGCGTTATTTCGCATTAAAAATCGAAATAACGCCCAAAAATTGTCGGGCATTATTTCGTTTCGTATGTTTATTGATTTTAGGGCCTTATTTCGTTTTTATAAGTGAAAGGCATTTCGGGCGTTATTTCCTGTACCTTTTAAAGATATGGTTGCAACAGCATCTAAAACTGATGTGAAAAAAAACACAAATTTGTGTAAAAAAAAAATTATACCAGTTTTTTGCAATTTTTTAAAGTTGCAGCAATTTTTGTCAATGTTGCTACAAGCTTGTTTGTGTACCACGTGACCGAAATAAAAAAAATCAGAGCACTTGATTTTAAAGTTTCAATTTAAAGTTGGAACTATGTGAAAGATGTAGCTAAATATTACGTGACTCTTTTTCCGATTATCCGAGCGCCCGTTAACGTACTACATAATACCAATTTTTCTGAACTAAACGATTTTCTATAGAACTTTTGTTCATTCGGTGGATATTTCTTTCGAATCGAATTACATAATAGGCCCCCTGTTACATAATCAACAGCTGATCGACAAACATTAATTCATTAACGACTTGCTCTGCAATGCATTATGCATAAATGGAACACATCCACAGTCACAGAACGCTTGCCGTTATTGGTTGATCAACTATTGCACTGCAACAGTTGTGAAAGAGCTTTGCAAGAGCTGTATGTGTTTCCGAGTCTGAGATATTGGAAATGTGAAAATCAATATTTCCTGTTGTTAAAATAAATAAACTTAAAAAAAAAAAAAATGGTCCACTTAGAAGACACTTAAAAGTAAAATTTTCACTACTTATTTTGGTCCAGGTACAGGTAGAAGGATAAAAAAATTCGGAAAACTCGGAAAAGCGGGAAAAATGAAATTTTCGTAAAAATATCAAGAATTAGACGTTTTTGGAAAATTTTATTTTTCGTGGTCCACTTAGAGGGATAATACTGTATTTATTTTTTTTAATGAAACTCAAAAGATGATAGTTTTTCATACAAATTCATTGCATTTTGCTGAGTTGTGACGTCATGCGCAACTTTTACACAAAATACGTTTTCAAAACAACCTTGCCTTGTAGTTATTGTGCCATGAGTTCATCTATTAAACGCATCTTTTTTGATTCTACCATTCAGTGTTTAAGAACCGTATTCATATTCGCGATCTGCAACAAAGGAGTGGCTACTAGTGGTTAATTTTTGAACTACACAATCAACCAATCAGAATAAGCCATACGCAAAGACAATGTAGTGCATAGACCATGCGTGGTGGCGCATTGTGCGACAGAAGATAAAAAACCTATCAGCTGATAGATCACATGCAATTTAATATGAAATTCAATATGGCGTTCAAAAGAAGATATAGGTTTTCATACAAATATATGCTTTATGTTGTTGTCGCTCAAATACATACGAGCAGCGCCACCACGCATGGCCTATGCACTATATTGCCTTTGGCCATACGAAACCTTTTTTATGCGTTTGACAGTTCTGATCATCTTTTTCAGTATAGAAACAGCTGCCGCCTAGTGAGCATGCAGATCGCGAATTATGGTAGATGAAATTTGGACCTTTTGTCTGTTATTATCCGCCAAACTTGAAAACCGGATATCCGTATTCAAAATATCCGGTTTAAAATTATCGTGCAAAACCGTCAGTATCCGTAAAACCGTCTATATCCATAAAACCGTCAATATCCGTAAACCGCCAATATCCGCAAAACCATCAATATCCGTAAGACCGTAAAATCCGAAAAGTATAGTTTTATAATTAAAATATAATTATTTTGTCGCATTTCTATCATTTACATGTACCGCTGCCCTCTCTTTTTTATCTAACCTCCAGCACAAACTAAAAATGATTAATTAAAAAAAATATTTTGTATTTGCTTTATTAGCTGTAAAAACGTTATAATCCGTCAAACCGTCAATATCCGAAAAACCGTCGATATCCGTATATATTATGAAATTGTATTTTGTTATCTATTTCGCGTTTCTTAATCCAATTTTGCGTTGCAATATGTGTTGCATATATTTATTGTTTATTTTCCTTAACATTTGATAACTGGTCATATTTAAGGTATTCGCTCGAAATGTTGATGCAGGTGCATAGTTTTTTTCTTGAAATATTGGATCTTCTACCCATGTATACTGTTTAAACACTGTCTTCGTTTTAATTATATTTATTTGCATGATAATTGTCTCTGCATAAGGAGAATTGAGTTTTAATGGCATTAGTGGATTATTTAAAAGATATTCAAGCATGCGTGCCTCTATACCAGTGTTAACAGAAAACATGTTTTTTTAAAAAAAAAAAAAAAACATGTTTTTTTTTGTTTAAAACAGTTTTTTTTTGTCGTTTTAGTCTTTTATGTCTTTTTTTTTATAAATTTAATCTAAAGAATTAATTAGAATGTATTCTTAATTCATAAGTAATACTTAATTAAAA